>NJDC01001621.1:837774-857017 GCA_002245475.1 Calephelis virginiensis | reverse complement strand
TTTTTTTGTTTTTATTGTTTTTAAGGTGTATTCTGCTGAATACCATGAAATTTGAAACATGAGTACCTACTATGAAAATTGATCCAGCAGATCTCGAGTTATACGTGTATTAAAGTAAGTATTTATTATAATGTGGTAATATCAACTTAATTTTACTCCTACTTCAGTCCATGTTTAATTATAAGTCTGTTGGTGTTACTCCCGTTCGTGGGTGGCGGAGATCACTTTTGCATCAGGTGGACCACCAGCTCGTTTTTAACCTCTCCGTTAAAAAAAGATTTTACTTTTAAATTAATAACTTCAACTTATTATTAGTACTAAATATCAGAA
Source organism: Calephelis virginiensis (assembly GCA_002245475.1). Taxonomy (NCBI): domain Eukaryota; kingdom Metazoa; phylum Arthropoda; class Insecta; order Lepidoptera; family Riodinidae; genus Calephelis; species Calephelis virginiensis. Next base: position 856,687 of record NJDC01001621.1, on the reverse strand, counting down.
CACTATCAAAGCATATGTATTTTCTATAGATACAAATAAATAAAATTGGAATGACTGTAATACCAAAAATACCGCTTTATAATACGTATATACATCATATACTTAGGTATATTTTTATTTAAATAACACATACTAGAAAAACATTTTTTAAATTTTTGTGTCTGTTTTTCCATTTCATTTCTTTAACGGCTAGATCGATTATGTTTTGACTTTCATATTCATGTAGGTGATGTAGTAAGGAGTTAGGCTGCTTTTATTTTAGGATTTTTTGTTAAATTCCACGAGGACGAAGCCGCGGGTACAGCTAGTTTGGAAATAAAAGACAAATATAATTTCCACACCACGGAATAGTATGTAATATATGCGTAAGGAGATAACATTTGAATCTTATACATTTTATATGTGTTGATCCAGATTATGTTTAGAATAGATCATCTATCTTCATGCCTAGCAGCTCGCAACCGTGAACGGGCTATTATCAACTAAACTAGATAGTGTTGTTCATCATTTTGATCGAGTTCAGATTCATTGTTTTTCTTATCTCGTAATGACCGAGTCATTGTCATATTCCGGTCCAGATGGTAAGACAGACGGTACACACTACACTTACACTTTAAAAACCTAACACCTGGGCCACAGGACTGAGAAGTACATTAAGTACAATATGGTGTTGGTGTTGTCTCTTACCATTAGGCGAGTCATGTGCTTACTGCTTGTTTGCCGTCTTACAGCTCATAGATGTGTAAAGTCACAGAAGCATATTGTGTACGAATATTATATTCATAATTATAAAGTGTAGGCACCTCCAAAAGGCAAGCAGAGGCACAACCCACGACTAACCAAAGACACTAAATCACACAATTATCACTAGGCTATCGCAAACCGGGCACATATACAAACCCCGGCAAAGTTTTTTTTAACAAAAAATTGAAAATACTTATACGTTTCAAATTTTTTTGTTGCCCGACCCGGGGATCGAACTCGGATATCAAGAAGTCAAGTCCAATGCCGGACCGCTAGACCACAGAGTAAGATTAATAACAACATTTTTTTTTATTTCACATGTATCTTTACAGATTCATGTCTTTAGATTTATATAGACGCTACATAAATCTAAATACTACCACCCGCATCGGATCGAAACGCGGCTTCTTACTGAAAAGATCCGTAAAAAGAAGTTTTTTGTCAGCGGGCTTGTCTTTTTTCTTATTTCTTCTTTCGTCATCATCGTCGAGTCAATTCATATTGACTAATAAATAAAAACACCATCTGTTTAAAACACCTTTAATCATTATTAATGATCCACAAGAACCACGCGTACTCGAACTAGAGCAAATTATTTGTTGAAGTGGCCAAAAGATGTCACTATAAGTCAATGACTAAGATTTTCTATACAACTTAAAAAATAATTGAAACTTTTATTTTACGGAACAGATCAGTAAAAGTATATATGGAATTATTTAGAAAAAATAGAAATGCGTTAATTTATCGACGGTGGTGTATAATGAATAAAAACACGCGTTCATTAAAAAACGTTTAGCTGATGAGTGATGACGTGTGTACTAATTATTCAGTGTCAATAATGAAAACCTATCCATAACGAATCAAGATCTCACTCGAGCTTATAGCGGCGAGTTATTCCCAGCGCATAAGGCGTCGAGTAGGGCGGGTGGGGGCGGTCTACAGTTGATCAGTGTGTCGGCGCCCGCCGCCGCTATGGGCAACCAACATTCTACTTCTCACTCCGGTCACAGGACCAGGAAAAACGTACACTGGAAATCAGCAGGTGATTATTCCACGCTCTGACTATATCACATACATAATCATAATGTAACAGATGGCAATGTCCGCAACACTTACATCGCGCCAGCCAAAAACCCAGTCTACGTATCTATTTTTAAAGCTATCGTTCGCTACAATCCAAAGCGTGGTATACCAAAACAAATTGTAAAGCGGATCGCATTAGGCAGACTAACAACAATATATTCAGTGTTAGAACATATTTAGATGTTACGATTTATATGTAGCACATCAAACACATTCATTCTGATACATTAATATAGAATTATATCAGTCAGTATCTGCCTTAAGCATAGTACGTTTTTTATTCCAGGACGTCCAGCGCCACCAGGAAAACCTGACATAATCCCAGTATTATCAGACGATGAGCCCAATTCCATAACCCTAAAATGGGCGCCGACAGCACATGATGGAGGTGCACCATTACGAGGTTATCAGGTCGAATGCAACCGACTTGGATCTGCGGATTGGGTGCGCACCGCACCACCCATTGTATTACGACCAGAACTTATTCTTACTGGTCTCGACCCTCCTCATCGTTACCAGTTCCGAGTTGCTGCTGTTAATGCAGTCGGTCGATCAGAATACAGCGAATTCTCAGATGTGCTTACTGTGAACCCAGAGAAACCTTTACAAGAACCTCCTCACTTTATAAAACATCTAGAAGATGTCACGGCGTTAGAGAATGATAAAACTGAATTCCGTGTATCTTTCGAAGGCTTGCCCCCGCCTACTATAGCTTGGTTCAAAGACGACTACGAAATATTTAGCAGCAGAAGAACGGCAATAACAACAACTGAATCGACCAGTGTCCTTGTTTTTCATCAAACTCTGGCAAGTGATGAAGGTGAAATAAAATGCACTGCAACAAACAGAGCTGGTCATGCAGTTTCAAAAGCAAGATTATCTTTAGAAGCCGCTCCTAAGCTGCGGTACCCACGACAATACGAGGATGGATTACTATACGAAATAAACGAAACTGTGCTTCTCAAAACAACCATTGTTGGAAAACCAACTCCGACCGTAGAATGGCGCCACGACGGCCAGCCTGTTGTGGTAGACGATCGCATCCAAATAACAAATACACCAAAATTTTCAATGTTAAAGATACACACAGCAAGTAGAAGTGATCGTGGAGAATATCAGGTGCAAGCCAAGAATAATATAGGAGAAGACACTGCAGCATTTCTAGTTACCATTACGGCTCCTCCTGATCCACCACAAAATGTCTCCGTCACTAGACAAGTAGATAAATCGGTGACTTTGGATTGGGAACCTCCAGAAGATGATGGAGGATGCCGTATTGGAAATTACGTTATTGAATATTATCGTAGCGGCTGGAATGTTTGGTTAAAGGCTATGACAAGTCGGAAAACAAACGCAACTCTATTCGATTTAATTGAAGGAAGCGAGTATAGGTTTCGTGTGAAAGCTGAGAGTCCGTACGGCATGAGTGCACCCAGCGTTGCATCAGCACCTGTTAGGATACCTGGAAGATCGGTGGATATGGAATTTTTAGCTGTAGAATCACGTATAATCAACGAAGTTTTAACTAAAGAAGATGGTGAAGAAGTGGAAGTTTCCCCAGCGCCTCGACACAAACGAGCTTCGGCTCCAGCTATCGATCAAACTCAGACCCCACCTTCAGTAGTGACTCGGAGACTTCAACGCCAAGCACCTTCACAGCAGTCTAACAGTGCCGAGTTTATGTTAGTGCTATATCCTGAAAACAAGAAATCTGTCGATAAAACTGGTAAGCAAAGATATAAAACATCGATTTTTCAACTGTTACTAATCTAGAGGTAGTATTATGGCAAAGGCGATTTGTGTGCTTGCAGTCGATTAATTCCGAAAGCATGAATTACATACAAGGTGCAGAATGCTAGCAGTATTTATTAATCATATTCTTACTCCTTCTATAAACTTTAACGTAACTCTAGCCGCTGCTAACAGTATCCTCCATGTTTTTCCTACCTTGACTAGTTACCTTAAAGTAGTTAATGTCTTTCGACTACGAATAGTTCTATCAGATCCTTTCCAGCTACAAAAATATATGGAAATCACTTGACCAGCTATTATATATATATATACACTATATATATTATTAAGACATAAAAATAGGTAGTAGGTGACATTTTTGTCACCAAGCGCGATTAAAGTAGGTATTCGAATTGAATTTAGTCTAGGCGTAAAGGTACTGATTTTTTAAATCTATTTTTTATGCTCGTGTTTTAAGGTATTAATAAAAAAATGGGGACCACTTTTGAAAAACAGATCTTAATTTTTTTTTAATTTGATCATAATATCTAAACTGCCGCATACAAATTGGTCAAATAAGTGTCAGGATATTGTCAATTACAGTAAAATAATCGATTAAATCGATAAGTAGATATGTTAATTTGTAACTATGTATTTAAATATGTTACTAACTTATGTAGATCTACGTAATGGTTTCTGAACTAACCTTGATGCTTGTGATGAATTTATGATATATGTGTATACTTAATAATCTATAACTTATACTTAAAAGAAAGTGGTGTTAGTTACACTATTTATAACTCTAGAACGGTTGGACCAATTTGGCTGAAAATTGATGGAGGGGTAGCTTAGAACCAGAAGACCGACATAGGGTTCTTATTATTCCGTTCGACTGAGCGGGAACTAGAAAAAACAACATTTCGATGTTACCTATACAATCTGAACGGTGGAACGAATTTTGCCGGAACAGCTAGTACATTATAAATATATATATAATAAATGAATACCTTCTATTATGCTCATTATGCTCCAACTGACTCCTAACATAGCCCACGGCTTTAGTCATTTTAGTAATAAATATCCAATAATAGCGAATTTATTTCAATGGCAAAATTTTATTGCGAATGGTGTTTGATATTTTTTATCAGTGTATTGTGCATTGCGAAATTGTAACAATTAAACAGAGAATAGAACAATATTTCCTTGCATAATGTTTTAAGATATTTAGGTTTTTTCATTTTGCTTTTTTTCACAATAACATTTTTCATGATATTTAGGAAAAAAATGTTGGGATATTTAAAAAACAAGCATCTACACGCCCATATCCCCGAAGGGGTAGGCAGAGGCACAACCAGGGTACCCACGACTAGCCGAAGATACTAAGTCCCACAATGTGATAGGTGACAAGCCTATCGCCAACCGGGCACATGTCCTATCCCGAGCAAAATTTTTTTTTTATTAGAATATTGGAAAAACCCAATTTTCTTTTTGTTGCCCGACCCGGGATTCGAACCCGGGGCCTCATGCAGTCAAGTCCGACAACTGAACCACTCGACCATAGAGGCGATTTCATTAATAAAAACGTGTCACATCGTCATCTATGTAGGTTCTTGGAAATGTATGCATTATTAAGTATAACTCAAAAATCCCTGCTCAGATAGAGATCAAATTTATACCAGGCCACAATATTTCTTTCTTTCCTAACATTCAACATTCCATCCCTAAAAATAGTCATCAAAATCCTTTAAATAAATTTAAAATCAAAATATTTTAAATATAATTCATAAACAAAATAATAAATTGAGAAAAACAATATTTCAATAAATATAATTACTGTAAGTATAATGTACTAACTTATGTATGTTTTTATGTAAGTATGTACTTACTGTATGCAAAAAAAATATATTAAAGTAACTGAGACAAGGACAGTAATTTTCTCTACCCGTAGAAAGGTGCAAAATTGAACATTTTTCTTCTAGCGTTAGTTCTAGTTATTTACTCAGCAAATAGCAAAAAAAAATTTCTTTTTTCAAAAATTTGATTATGTTGCCGAGATGGTCCCATACCCATTTTATCAACAATTGAAAAGTAGTTTTTGAATTACATACATAAACCTATGTTTAAGTCCCACACGGGGTAGATACAATATCAATTAATTTTTTGATTATTATATCTAATAAAAGAAGTCATATTACAGACTATGCAGCGTATCGATTAATATTTGATTATTATATTAAAACTTTAATGTTAAGTAAAATCGATAAGTCGTTTTGAGTTATATTTAACAATGTATTTATACATTTTCAAGCACTTCAACGACATAGCTGTCGATGGTGTTATCGAGCTATATAAAAATTTTAATGTATGGGACCACAGGATAATTATAAGCTACCTTTCGCGAAAAAAAATATCAAATCGCGACGGGGTATTGGAATTGGGTAGATTTTTGCTGTTTGGCTGAGCTTATATAATATAATCTCAAACTTATATTGCCGCCTCGTAGGCCGAGTTCTCAGAGTACATGCCTATCCACCATTATTAAGCTTGGGTTCGATTTCCGACGGTGACGGGCGTTTATGTGATAAACATCTGTCTATATTTCCGGGTCTGTGTATTTATTAGAGTGTTTATACATTTATTCTGGTTATAAAGCATTTCTTTTTTACGATATTGGACGGCAAACAAGCAGATGGATTTCCTGATAGTAAGATATTCATGCCGCCTAGAGACACCAAAGGTGGTAATGGTGCGTTATTGCCTAAGGTTGCTCAGGCCGTGTTGTCAGGTCTCAAGCAAAAGTAAGTTTACCTTATCCTACCTTACCTACCTTATCCTCAAAACAGGAATACGTCAGCGACAAGCACTATAATAACGTTATGGCGGCAGGATTAGGTTACGCGGAGGTACTAATCCGGGCTACTCTCCACCTAGCCAGATGTCACGGTGCTAGTGACGGTAAGCCTATGCTCGCCTTTTACGAGCTGCCTGGCAGGAAGGCAGATGGTTTATTCTCCAAAGGAGCCGAGATCGACTCAGGGGAAAACTTCTGTATACTAATATCGTTGACCCAGAACACAAGAGTGTAATTCGCTTGCTTTGGTGTAAAATTAATTAATATAATTTGTCCAGAGATATTTAGTATTACACAACTGAAAATCGATAAGGGCTTCCTGAAGGTAGGACACACCAATCCCTTAAATGTCGTCATAGATTCTGTAAACAAGTAGTAGATAAGTAACTAAATAAGAGAACGTAACTTCTGCCTACCTATAAATTTAGGCGATGGTTTTATATATACTAATTTTATTAAGTTTTGAGTCTGGACATTTGTTAAATACGCTTTATAAAGAAATGACAAAAAAAGGATACCCTTGCTGAATATTAAGCGGCTAAGAGTGCTTGGGATTGATTGCTCCTCATACCAATCTCTTATAAATAACAATGTATTACTTCTTCATTTGTATAAGATAAGGAAAGAAGACAAACACGCGGATTTTCTTTCGCCGGATCTTCTCAGCGTGTGGCCGTAATCCGATCCGGTGGTAGTTTTTAGTATAATAAAGACGAGCCACAAGTGTTTTTTTTTTATTTTACGGCTAAGCCAGTGGACCGATGTTGATGCATTTTGTTCAAAACGAGTTATGTTGATTTTTTTAAATCAGTCCCCAAAAGAGTATAATGATTAAAATTTGTATGAAAATGTTGAAGTTAATCAAAGCAGTTTTAAAATAAAAGTTAAAAGGTTTAGGTATTTTATGAGGCAATGAATGAATGAATGAACTGATTATTTGACATAGACTTTTCATACATGTGGATATGTCGTATGTAACATATTATTATGTATTTGCAAAATTAAATTAATTTTGTAATAATTGTAAATTACTAATTTGTTTAAATATTAAAACAAGTGTTATAAATCTAAAAAATAAGTGGAAATTTTAAAATATTTATTTCGAATATGCTATTATTTCAATATTTTTTTTACAACTTTTAACACACATATTCATCAAATAAATGATTTTCATTTTATTAATTCTGAGCGAAGTTACAAATATTAAGTTGTTATTATGTAACGAATAAAGTATTAAACTATTATATTAGTAGATGGGTCAAAACGTACTACTGACGTTTATGGAAGTCATCCTCAATAGATTGACCTATAATTTGGCACACATTTCATTCGGATACGAATACTTGAATACTACACATTTTAAAGAAAATTATTTTTGACGTGACAACGTCTTATAATTCGATAGAACCGGCTGCACGCACCAAAAAACATGACTCATGCGGCGTTACCTCGCTCTGATGCGTTTCATTTTAGGCTTGAAGTGCAAGAGAGATTGCGGAACGAGCGACAAAGAGGCACAATCGGCCTCCGTTCTTATGACGTTGTCACGTTCAACTATCGTCAGCAAACCGACTTTACAGACAACCGCTTTTTTTTCTTTAAAATATGGAGAAATTTATCCAAAGCGAAGGGCAAGTGCTAAAATTAAAATGCTTGATTATTTATTACATAACACTATTCTTACAAATTATGGTTGACTTCCAAAGATGGTGAATAATTTTATATTTTTATGCACTAACATTATGTGTAGAGTTGCTATTATAAAGTATTCTAAATTCGTAGACATTGAATATGACGGATATTCTTTTTTGTTTTAAGTTTTCTTGTTATTTATAAATAATAAGTGTATAATAAATAGAAGCTTCGTGGATTTGGTTCAGCCTGTTTAATAATAGAACATGTGTTTCTGGGTTATGATCTTAAATCTCGTAAAATGATTGGGTTTTGTAATGACAAAAGACAGCAAACATGCACGCAGCTCCCCTGGTGGTTAGAGATAACCACAGCCTATAGTCACCATAGATGTTGCAGGTACTTTGCTATCCTGTGGCCTGGGTGTTAAGTCGATTGTGCAAGTCTCTGGACAGGAACCGGACATTTTCATTATAGCGATAGGAATAGGTAAGGCGGTGGATCCCTACTCGGCCAACTTGCTGCACAGCATTCTATCACCAGTGGCCTAGTTGGTAGTTAGCCTAGATCGCCTCTTACAAGCTGCTAGGCATGATAGAAGATGGGCTATTCGACAGAGTACCCAGATCGACACGGAAGATACTTTATTTTTTAGAAATCTCTAGTGTTGTGTACATCTAACGACTTTTACAACGTCACCGGGCCAGACATAATTATTTTTAAAGAATTGAAATTAATTAAGCGGACGAATACACCAAACCCGGTAGACACCAACTTAGGTTAAAGTACGTTGCCAACATCACACTGAGGTGTTTAACATATGGCGTAAGTTTTCCGATATCGGACTCTCCAAACCGAAACACAACATTGGCGAGCACTGGATGGCGACAGGTGTAGTTAAGTTGGTACCACCTGCTCAGTCATGTGCAAGTGAATGCAAACCGTCGCTCGCGTCTTTCAAGCTGCTAGAAAGGGAAAAAGGAACAAATCTGATTATTCCAATTACGAGGGCGGATCCAAAAGTTCTAAGCCCGACCAAGAAAATGAAAGAAAAGTGGGTCTAAATTTACTTTTATTTTTCGACATAGTCTCCATCTAGCTCAACACACTTCTTCCACCTGACCTGCAACTTGTTTATCCCCTCGAAAAAAAAGATTCCGGAAGGTCGGCGAAATAGTCGTTTACTGCGACTATCACCTCATCTTTGGTCGAAAATTTCGAGCCACCCAAGTGTTTTTTTAAATTTGGAAATAAATGATAATCCGAGGGGGCTATATCGATACTCGAGATACGATAATCGAGGGGGCGAATAAGGTGGGTGGGGCAGCAATTCGTAGCCACAATCATGGATTACAGACATTGTTTCAACCGAAGTGTGAACACGTGCATTGTCTTGATGAAACAAAACTTTCTTACGCAACATTCCCGGCCTTTTTTCTTTTATTTCTTCCCGGAGTCTTCGTAAAAGGTTACAATAATAACTAGAATTTATAGTGTGACCTTTCGGTAAATACTCGTAATCTACAAAAATAATACCCTTCGCATCCCAAAAAAACAAAAGCCATGACTTTGTTAGTCGACAAAACGACCTTAGCCTTTTTCGGTGTAGGAGAGTCTGATCTTTTCCTCTGTTTGGATTGTTGCTTTGATTCAGGAGTATGGTGGTGAACCCAGCTTTCATCCATGGTAACAAATCTAGACAAAAAGTCCTCAAAGATGGATCAGTCTCAAAAAGTTCCAAACAGTCTCGCGAAATTGTGTATCGAACTCGTTTTAGTTCAGCTGAAAGCAACCTCGGGACCCAGCGAGCAGAAACCTTATGGAACCCCAACTCTTCCGTTATTATGTGTTGCACCCGGCCATAACTAATGTTTGTTATCTCAGCTATCTTACCAATGGTCAAACGTCGGTCACCCAGTACGAGATCACAAATTTTATCGATGTTTTCTTTCGTGGTAGAGAATGTAGGCCTTCCACTCCTAGGATCATCTTTAATGCTCTCACGACCGCGCCTAAACTCAGCTACCCACTTCTTGACACTTGACATACGATGGAGCAGACTCCCCCAAAGTGCTCACCATATCTTGATGGATGTCTTTTAGTGATAGGCCTTTTTTATTGAGGTACATAATGACTGCACGGTGTTCAATTTTCTCCATTATTGCGTCAGATTGCTTCAAACAAATAATCACAGAAAAATTTATATTGTGCAGTATCGGAATGAAACTGCGCACAATAAATCAATATGACACATACTAACAAATGACGGTAGATTTTAAAAGGATGTCATAGTTCCATGTAGGTTAGACCACGAACTTTTAGATCACCCTCGTAGTTCAATTGAACCAATTCTGTCTGTAGAATTTACTATGAATAACTAAAGACAATGGGTCCAGATTTAGTTAATTACCGGTACAAGTGTAATAAGTTGCATTTGTATTAACTGTTTCAGTCGTTTTAGTTATTTGACCCTCTCTTTGGAACGAATTAAGCACATAGGTTGAAAATCAAGCACACTGACAAACAAATCAAAAACGCATTTCTAAATTTAAATATATTTGCTAATATATCTGTGCTTTTGTTTTGTAGTAGTATATTTATAAGTTTCGTTTTATATTTGCAGAAAAAAGAAAGTCGTTCCAATTGGACCTGGAAGATGCTTTGTCGCCGCCGCCTATATCTCTATCTGCGCCTGAACTTAGTTCACGTTACGCATTACCATTTAAACCGCTTCGTAATGCAGTAAGTTCCACTGAACTGTTACACGAAAGGGCAATGGCACGCTTTTACAAAGCTGTCGCAATGAAAGAAGAACAGAAGAAAAACAAAGATGACAAGTCGATAAAGAACGAAAATAATCACATTCCTAAAAATACTACCAACAATATCATCGCCGATATAGGTAATGAAGTAAAGGACAAAATTCAAACACCAATTCCAAATCCCGAAGTAAAGGTTGATTCAATTAATGAGCCACCCAAAAATGAAGAAGAAAGTATAGGTGAATCACAGAAATTAAATAACAAATGGCAAAGCACATCATTCGATGAAGATTACACCGCTAGTACAGTGTCGACTGATGGAGATGAATACTCTGACGAAGATGAAGCAAGTCTCAATGAAGATATAGAGAGAGGAAACGATTACGGTGAGGAGGAGGAAACTTATAATCCTAGGGATAAATTAACTCGATCCACACCGGCTGGTTCTGTAGATGACGAAGATTATGTGAAAGAAGAAATAAAACACCCGCCTCTCCTTGACCCAAACTTCGTACCGAAACCAATATTGAAAAAAAGAGAAACAGACAAAGTGCTTAATACTAACAATATCAATAAAAACTTAACAAATAATACCGGAAAATTCGTAAAGAAAGAAGAACGTATGACCATATTCAAGAAAATTACCAGAATGCCTGCACAAAAACCTTTCAGCTTTCCAAAATTACTTAATAAAAAAGAAACTGCTAGAAGCGAGGAACACAAAATATCAAATGACGCATCAAAGGTTGTCAAAAACATTGATAAAAGTGACGACCGGCTTAATGATGAAGGGAAGACCGTCATTGATTACTATGGAAACATAGTAAAGGAATATGGTAGTCAAAGAAGGCCCAACACGCCCCTTTATCTTAATACAGAAGACCTAAAAAAAGTTGCTGAAGATCAACAAGCTGCAAACGCAGAAAAAGAGTCTAATAACAATGGGACTGAAAAATCGAATAAAACGATTTCTGATAAATCTATCGACAAACCCACACCTAATACAGTACCAAAAACTAAAATTGAACGTCCTGCGAAAACAGTTAGTAAAAAGCAATTAAATAATCCAACGAAAACGAAACAAATTTCAAAAACAGTAGAAAAGGTGAAGGCCGAAAAGAAAGCTAATCCCGTAGCTAGACCTACTCCAAAAACCGATTCACCCAATATGAAACCAACCCCGATTGCACATGTCAAAAAAGATATAGGTAATAACATTCAAAACGTTCAAGAAACTAAGGTAATTCTTAAAACGACCGAACGTGCTACAATAGTTATACCTATCGATTATAAAAAATTGGAAGAAAGAGCTAAGGTAAATGTCAGAACAGCTATAGACTACACGGTAGACATATGTTTATTATTATTAGCTTTTTGGGTGTACCTGTTTAAGGACGAGAGATTAGCTGTTCCGTTCTTAATCCTTATAATTTATCGTCAATTACAAGAAACTATCATAATAAGTTTACCTGAATGGAGAAGCCGCTACACACCGTCCTGGCTGAAAAGAAAAAATTCTTGACTATAAAAGACAAAATGTGCGTTATTTGTTTGTATTGTGAATATCGTGTGCCTTGTGACTAATATTAAATAAATGTATGCAATAAATTTGTAAACTTATTTCTTTTTTTATTTTTTAAACATATTGTACAAATAAGTTTTACAAATCTAGTAGGCATTGCCAAACGACATTTTTAGTTCTTGAAAATTTTAGATAGTAAACTTACAAAATTTTAGTGTTAGATAAAATGTTTGAATCCAGGTGTTGTATTCAAGGCGTTCGACTACTATCACAGTTTAAAATACATCGTTCTGATTGTTTACCTAATACTCAACCCCGTCATGTAGTAGATCCGAAAGCATGTGCTATACGCGACAAAGGACTTGTTCTAGGTGTATACTATAACGAAAACGTCCAAGGAGAAGGCGCTATTCTAACAGCTAGTGCTCAAAAATATGACAAGGAATGTGGCGGCAAACTTTGGAAACAACTGAAACTAGCTCCGGTACCCAAACTTGGTGAACACAGAATTTTTTATGACTTAGAACCGACGTATGCTTATGTAGCTGTCGCAGGTTTAGGAACGGAGTGCTTGTCCTTTGATACCATCGAACAACTTGATGAGAGTAAAGAAGCAATACGAATAGCAGCCGGCGTTGGAGCTCTAGCTTTACAGAAATTAAGTCCGGCTAAAATTCACGTGGAATCTTTTGGAAATGCTGAAGCATCAGCTGAAGGAGCTGGTTTAGCTATTTGGAAATTTCAGAAATACAGACGCCCCACATCACAAGCAAAACCAAAAACAAAACTAGAATTGTACGACGATTGCGACTTTGATGGTTGGAGAATTGGTACTCTTAAAGCTGAATCTCAAAATCTCGCTCGGTACCTTCAAGAAATGCCACCGAATTACTTGAATCCCACATCTTTTGCTAAAATAGCTGTAGAATTACTCTGTGAGTTGGACATTAATGTTGAAATTAAAACACAAGGATGGGCTGCTAGTCACGAAATGGGTGGATTTGTTGCTGTTGGAAAGTCATCTATACAGCCTCCTCTATATGTCGAAATAAGTTATTATGGCGCAAATGAGTGTAAACGACCAATCGTCTTGATTGGGAAAGGTGTAACATTTAACAGTGGAAGTATCGATTTAAAACCACCTCAGGAATTAAAATACATGAAAGGTGACATGGCGGGTGCAGCTTGCGTATTAGCCATTACACGAGCGGCCGCTTTGTTAAAATTACCGATTAACATCAGAGGAATATTACCTCTGTGCGAGTTGATGCCGAGCGGGAAAAGCCCTAAATTTGGAGACATCGTTCACAGTGCTAAAGGCCAGTCAATACACATTAGATTGCCTTCACGAGAGGGGAGGTTATTAATAGCAGATAGTTTGGTTTACGCGAGAAATTATTGGCCTAGCTTCATAGTAGATGTAGGGACAATGTCAAAAGAATTAATACATACATTGGGTGGAGCAGCCTGTGGTTGTTACAGCAATTGCGAAGAGTTACTTTGTTACGCAGAATCCGCTAGTAGTCTAACTGGAGACAGGGTATGGAGAATGCCGCTTTGGAAATTCTATGAAAACCGCATCAAAGACTGCGCAGTTGCAGATATAGCAAATACAGCACGATACCGATACGGAGACTCACCAAACTGTGCAGCTTTTCTTAAACAGTTTGTCTGTGATAGTAAATGGGTGCATTTCGATACTTACAATATAGCATATACGAAGGGATTAGATTTTCCTTACTTACAAAAAGGTATGACTGGAAGGCCAACGCGAACAATAATTGAATTTATATACCAACTTTTGGCCGATTGTAAATTGTGAAATATAAAAGCTTGTGAGTAATGTTACGTGAACTGTTAAAAATAAAAAGTTATCGTATCTGTAAAACAATATTAAAAATATACATAGAACATTTCTTTCTATAATTGTTAATGCAAACCACATACTTCTTTCTTCTTTCTTTCTTTAAGTATTGGCCTTCACGTTAGTGTTTTGCCATTAGTCAAGTAGAAATTTGCTTCAAATTTTACATTAATTTTAATAAATTATAATTAGTCATCAGTCATAACTCGTAAGTCGTAAGTTAGTCATGTCAGGCTCTTGGATAAAGCGATGGCCTCAATACCCAAGCTCATTTCATGAGGTTTGGCGGCAACGAGGAAATACACGATACGCTAATTTCTTCCTGATTATTTCGTTTCTGCACTTTCACTGAACGAAATTGTACAAAATGCCACCAAAATTGACAAATTTCACTCAATATCAACACGAAATTCATTATGAAAAAACTTCGACCATCTTTTCTCTCGATGTTGCCAAAACTCATAAAGATTTTTAATAAGGTTTACTTTTGTGACACCAACCACTTACTTATTTATTAAGTAGTAGTTAAAGTTTTAATTAAAAAAAATACAAGTGACAATTAATTAGTACTTGTTAGAATTTGTATTGTTTATATTAATACGACCACCACAGCTAAAAGTGACCTCAAACTTAAACAATTTATTCTACCTATATATCTAAACAATTTTAAATCTTTAAAAAACAGACTCATTTATACCAATAAACTAACCAAAATGGCTTGAACTACTCTGAACGTAATCAAAGAATGACTAAATTTAGTAATTTCATCCTTTCTCAAATAGCGTATAGTCGTAATATTTTAATTTATTTAAACTTATTCGTACCGCATCTTTAAGGGCGAGCTTAATGCGTTCACCATTCTTTCCCAGTCAACATTTTGGTTAAAAAAAAACAAAAATCTTTAACAAAGTATATCCCATTATCATTATAAATGCGAAACCTTGTATGTTTGTTTGTTTCTCCTGAACGCAAAAACTGCTAAATCGATTTGAACATGAAATTTGGCACACACGTCCAACCGTTAGTTAGATTAACACATAGGATAGCTTTCATCCCAAAAAAATGTTGTTGTGGGACCATTAACCACGCGGACAACAGCTAGTATTGTAATATTAACACAACTACAAACGAATATAGTCCCTTGAGGGGTAAGAAGTATATAATTTTCCAAATATCACGATTCCTCTAGACGTGCCTATCTATCTTTCTCCACATGGTAACATACAAACACACACGATTTCCGAGAAATTCGACAGCAGTTTCCGATAGTAACCGGGCGATTTGGTTGTGAAATGCCGACCTTGGTCACTGCTAGGTACCTACTCCCAACCTCATTCACACATTATTTAATATATATGTTGAAATTTCTATTGATAAAAACTTTACTCGCTGTAGCCACTAAGAAGTTATTTTCGCAATTTAATTAAGAACTCATATGGGTAAGGAGTGTTAATATTAATTAGCATTATATGTATATATTAGAGCATACATATATTTTACTTCATCGATGGACTTACGAGTAGCGCAAATGTCTTCAACATTCCTGAGCAAAAATCACATTGACATTTCGATTTACCCGACTATTTCCATAATTATTTAAAATAAGAAATATCGATTATTAATAAATTCTAAATTTATAACCTAAAATATATTCAAAAGTTTAAATAAAGATAAAGACAAGAATAGTCAAATAAAATTTATTAATAGGAACTTATGGCACACTATGACTAAAATTATACATTACATATTTAATCGATATATATTTCAATTAACATAGACCAGATTACATATAGCACAAATATTACAACATTAAAGATACAAACAATTTTATAGACGTAATAACATATAATAATATTATATTTTACTTAAACTAAAACTTAATTATTACAGCAACTCAATTTTTTATAGAGCAACTTTATTCGAATGACAATATCACGTAATATGTAAACATAAAATAACCTCACTTTTTCCGACGAAACTACACAGTTGATGAATAAGCTTCATCGTATATTAGCCAAATTAGGCTCAAATTTGACCGTTTTTTAATTCATCAACAGGCTGAAAAACGATCAAGTATAGAATAATAAATGTCACCACAAATTGGCCCTTTAAAAATGACGTTTAAAGTTATTTTTATAGGCGAGCAAAACAATTACATATATTTCAAGTATTACATAATTTTGAGCTATACGACAGCGAACACACCGTAGGCTCTCTAGACGGTGACAGTTTACTATAGATGCTAGTGTTGCGTTGATATCTTTTACAATGTTATCATTTTTTGGCTACCCTGCTACAACAGGCATAAACCAATATATAAACATAAGAGCACTTTACATAACGTAAAATTCAAATTGCAAAGCCATAATTGTGTAGATCTACAAAAAAAATAAAACAATAATTTCTTAACCGAATAAAGATAAGTATATTAACATAAAAGGAAGTTTTTTTTAAGTTTTGAAGCTATATATCACTTATTTGAAAATGAACGAAATGACACTATTCCAAAAATAAAAGAAAACATATTTTTTAAAAAGACTAATGAATGTAGATCGTCTAAGCTGAAACGACGCGCCCCACCATCTCATTTACGCGTACGAGTAAGTCGATACTATTATAAATATATTATAAATGCGAGGGTCTGTCTGTTGCCTTTTACGGCTAAACCGCTGAACCGATTTTGATGAAATTTAATTTGCATATAAAGAACTGGTTCTGGGTTGAAAGACAGACTTTGAAAATCAACCCCAAAAGGATTATAAAAATATATAAATGAGAGTTTGTATGAAAATCGTAACTATTATACGCAGACAAAGTCTGCAATATGCACGCAATAGTTACATTTCAGTAACTGAATATTCAGGACCTTTCAACGATTTTTTAGGATTTGTTGTTCAACTAGTTAATAATTATCTAAGCGCGAGACAGAGCAGCCGTCATGACGTCACGATACGAGAACATTACTAAAAAAGAATGTAGCAGTTGTAATGTATTATGTTTTTGTAAGCCGCAAAATACAAAATGCATGATTATAACGTAAACGAAGCATAAAACTGGTTCCCACCGACCGCAGTCGCATTCCCAGGCCGGTGACGTCATGGTTCGCAATAGGTACGACATAGCGTGACAAGTGAAGCATTTTTGTGGACTGTTTTAAATGATTGTTTATAGAAGTAAATATTACAATGCGGCAATAACATTCAAAATTCATTAACGTTAAGGATTTTTTCCCCTTCTATCAAAATTTGGCTGGTCCTTTCAAAGTAACCCTGTATACTAGACATAGGCGCGGCATTTCAGCTTAGACGATCAATATATATGCATTTGAGGAGACAAATACAATGTCACATCAATAAATACATTATTATTTCAAAAGTCTTTGGCAAGTAAACCCGCACATGTAGGTTTGAAAACTCTTAATTTTTTTCGCCAGTATTAATTTTTCGAGTTCTTAACACTAAAAGATTTATGTATTATAGTTCAGTCTTAATATTTGCTTGTACGTCATCTGTTTCCATGAGCGTGGAATCTTCAGTGTCACTTATATAACCTTCTTGTCCCGTATAATGTGTAGGGTGTACTAACAGAGGAGCTGCAGAAAAGGCGTTCAAGTTACGAGGCGAGAAGTAAGACTTCCAAGTGTTGCTGAAACCAATAAACCTTTTGTTAACAGAAGAGACATCATCTTCGTTACAGCATATGTTAGCCACTCTGATTGGAAGAATGAGCCTGGATATTTTAAATAGCCAGGATTTTGAAATCACAAAAGACAAAAAAAATCACTTTTTGAGAGTTGGGATTACAACACCCTTACCAGAAACTGTCTCCAAACCGAATTTATACTAATGCCCAGTTTTTATATTCAAAGTCGTTTTGATTACGGATAGTAGGATTTTTACAAATAGATTACAATTACAAATACATTCCTAACAACGGTTGCTCGTTTTTGACAGTTAACTCGGATTTTTTTTTGAAAATATGAGAAACGCTTCTTTACTTTAGAGCAAACTACGACTGGTTAAGCTTACGGATTACGTTTCGTTGATTATAGGAACCAGGGATTTGACTTACGTTCTGAGTACTTATAGAGAGAGAAATTTGTTTATATTTTTAATACTAGTGTCTAACAATAATTATAAATCTTTTTACCATCGTCCATTATAGTAATAAAAACATCAACGTGATAGGAATTGTTATGGAACTTATTCCAGACGCCATTGCGCAAGGCAAAATTATTTCTGGACGAGTATCACACGACTCTACCCCTTTAAGAGGAACACTTCTGTCATCTAAATTACGAGACTATTCCACTAAAGTGCGATGGGGTTGTCACCTACTAACGTTAAAAAAGTTACACACAAATAAATAACTCTCTCCTTGCAATTGGGTAAAAATACGTTTGGCGCGAATCTAAGGTTAAAATCATCTCGATGAACAATCGACATTGACGAGTTTGGCAATCGGAAGCCGGAACTGGGTGCGTTGCCAATTCATTGGTTAAATATCTAACAACAAGCACCTCAGATTCATAATAATGGCAACTTGCTTTTATTAAATAATTTCTGTTCAAAGTATTTTATAGTCACACAAAAAACAGGGAAAGAGAATCCGAGATTTAGAACATATGAATATAAGGATTGCCTTTTTAAAGGTACTAGTGGTTGCCCACTAGTGGTCGAAATTCAACCATAATAAATTTTAAAATCTTGTTGATAAGAACGCCA
>NJDC01001621.1:823848-837696 GCA_002245475.1 Calephelis virginiensis | reverse complement strand
ATGTCAAGAGATACGAAGTTAGCTGGGTCGGCTAGATTTAAAATAAAAAAGGGTTACTTATGTCAAGAGATACGAAGTTAGCTGGGTCGGCTAGATTTAAAATAAAAAAGTTATCGTTGCTGCTTTGTGAACAATAGAACAATTTGAAACTGTCGATTAATTGTTATTTAAAAGATAGCAAGCACCGAAAGTTATGTTGACAGGAATAGGTAGCCAAAATGGATGAGGTGACGTAAAAGTCTACCTAGGCATATTTTGGTAAGTATATCAAGTTCGTGAACAAAGAGTATATTCGATCCTTAATTGTATGTGAGAAAGGTGAGCTCCTTTGGTTTAGTTACATGGCAACACTGGCAAATGAAATATTGACTAAACAGATATACTTAGCGAATGTGGATAGTTGGAGGTACCCGGGGAGACCTAGGTTGACATTATACGAACAAATCGCTCGGGTTTTATCCAAAAGTGGTGTCAAATGTCTCCAAATGAGCAATGAATGTGGAGGTAGCTAGGCGGATCTACAGGAAACGTGATACTGAACAATAATTAGTCTCCACCGAGGAAGCAACATCGTGATACATAAACATATACACATATATTTATATACATCGTGTGTGTACGCGTGTGTGTATTAAATTCTTATAAATAACTAGCTGACCCAGCAAACTACGTATCGCTTGACATTAATGCTTCGACAGTAGCGCAGTGTGTTGGATACGATGTGAAGCATTCCAAAATCAACAACTACTTATCATTAAAAAATTAATTAAAAAAAACATTTTCCAGGAGACCAAATTGTGAATCTAAACCATTCTCGAATTCCCTTGAACACACTCAAAAAGTTTCATCAACATCGGTCCAGTCGTCTAGGAGTTCAGTGACAAACACACGAACACAAGAATATATATATAAAGATATACTTACACAAGATCCCAGTCCAGCTCTGTAATATCTTTCATCAACTGAAGAAACCTGTACCTAAAGTATGGAACGAAATGTATGTCATCTTCTAGTACCAACGTTATAGCGTAATGTTTTTCTACTATCTGCAACATTGACATTTCAATTATTAGTTTTTCAAGTAAAAGAAGAAAGAAGAATCATTTGATTTTGTAACAATAATCCGACCCAAAAAAGTATCTTCACGCCCATATCCCTGAAGACAGGAGGAGGAGGAGGCACATCCAGGGCACCCACGACTAGCCGAAGATAGAAGTCCCACAATGTGATAGGTGCTATAAGCTTTACAATTCTTTAAGATGCCAGAGCCTATAAGACGAGTAACTCATTACAGTTAGGAGATGGTTGTTGAAATTAACAGTATACCCTAACCACGAAGCTTGAGTTCGATTCCTGATGGCGGTAGGCATGTGTGTGACGAACATAGATGTTTGTGTGTCTGGGTCTGGGTGTTTAGTAAATTTATTCCAGTATCTACTTAGGTGTTTCCATATCTTTATTACTACGGGAATATTTACATACTTATTTAGAGTTTGCTTTTTGTGTAAGACGTTTGCGAACATATGCGCGACTCTCCTGATGGTAAGATACAATAAGTGCGCCGCTGTCCTGTTATCGGGATGTTAGGCATATTGTACAAATCTACCGGCTACTCTACCCTACCCTCTGGACCAGAAGATGATACTGTCATTATAACGTCAGGAATAGGTAAGGTGTGGTCTATCCGGGCAAGTAGCATGGCATTATACCACCAGTGATCATGTTGGACCATTTAATCTATGCTCACCCTACACAAACTGTCAGACCCGGACGAGCACATGTAAAAATAGTTAGATAATACATTTACTTAACAATTCGCTGTCAATACACATGCATGATATCGTGATAAAAAGTACCCATATCCTTCTCTTATGCAAAAATATCATTAAACTCAGCAGCGACATGAATACGAAACATGCATAGAATAAACACACTTGTACACGTATTTATAATATTACTAGAGATTAGTAGGTACATTAAGGTGGTATTTCACTCTTTGTCTATTTGATATGTCCTATGACAAGTGCCCATTCCACTCGTTCAATATCTTTGTTAATTTTTTTTTATAGTTTACAGCCACTTTGAGTTAAATGTCAAAATCTTTGACTTTTTTACACGTTCTAACCGGAAAAAAAAATTAAACAAATTTCGGCGTTCCTAGTAAATCGGACGATGGATGTCATCCAATTTATTTGATCAAATGTACTTTAAACAAGATCTTTGATAAGTGAAATACTACCCTTAGCTTGCATGCTCTTGGATGAAAATATTTAACTCATGAGTTAGCTTCTAGCGAGGGTTAAGTCACTCCGTATTCGACAGTTTAACTCATTATTAACCCAGGAATGTTCAAGTAGACCAAAAAAATTGTGAAGATAGTAATATCTAAGCATATTAAAATTGATTAAAAATATAGTTTTTCCTGCCAGGATTGTAAAATGTGGTTAGTAAAAAAATAAATAAAAAGGCTTTCTTTTTTAAATACAAACAAAGCCGCAAGCAACCAAGCTTTCTATTATAGATATTTACCTTCTCCCATATATAATAATGACTTAGAAAACAACCAACTTCACCAGTTTTCATAGGCCTACAAATAAAACATCATGAGTAATACATAGAACTTAAGAGCACGATGTTTATAATGAATATCATTTTAAAGCTGAATCTTTCACAGCTCATGTAAGAAGCAGACGACTTTCCTGAAGGTTAATGCAACCACAAATGTTACTGGTAGGTCGCTATATCTGATGATCGCAATCTTAGGCCATGTATACAAAAATAAGACTACCCAACCTTCCATCACAGAAAAGGACAATGATAAGAATATTATAGCTGTGACAAGAAAGAGGTTTA
Source organism: Calephelis virginiensis (assembly GCA_002245475.1). Lineage (NCBI taxonomy): Eukaryota > Metazoa > Arthropoda > Insecta > Lepidoptera > Riodinidae > Calephelis > Calephelis virginiensis. Next base: position 834,843 of record NJDC01001621.1, on the reverse strand, counting down.
AAAGATATAAGAAGAGAACCAAACTACCTTGGGTCCATTATAAAGGGTATGGTAATGTATTTTTTCACTTTATAAAAATGTAGTTTGTATGATTTTTAATACAGTAAAAATACAGTGATCTCGTCAGACCAGTCAAGGAAACGTTTTTAAGTAACTTCATGTTTTATTTATTACATTTTTGGCAACGACTGTTACTTACAAAATTAATATCTGGCACTGGGATGGGATAATCGGATCTTGAGGTACAACAACCACATTTGAATTTTCAATAAAGAGCTCAATTTTATACTTTCTTCTTGTGTGCTAAAATCATGAGTCTATAAATACTACTGGAGTTTTAAACTCCTAACAAAGACCTATAGGGTTACTCTTGCAGCTTGATTCATGCAATATTGGAAATAGTAATCGAGGGTGTCAGTTTAAGTACTCTTAAACACAATACTCACGAATTAAAAACAATTAGATAAATAGTAAACAACAAATTATTTTCTTCTTCTTCTTTTATAAATATGGGTTTTGATCGTTTTTCCCGACTTACTTTGCCAATGTCAAGTTAGTTTATATTAATTCTTATACAGTCATTACTCACTATGTACAATGTCAAGTCAGGTCAGGGTATTGAGTAAAGCGGTGGCTTCGTTACTCAAGCTCATCTAGTGAGATTTGACTGCAGCGAGGAAATAGACGTTACACTTATTTCATTTGAGCACTTTCGCTGAACAACATCTAATTCCTACCTAAATTAACCAATTTCACTCAATATAAACACGAAATTCAATAATAATGAAAAAATTACGACTATCTTCATTCACGATGGCGCCAAAACTCAAAACAAATTATTTTATCAGATTCTTTAAATTTGTTTGTGACTAAATGTTAATAATCCGCCGAGTTCAAAAAAGCACCTAAAATAATTCCAATTTCCGATTCGAATGATATCGAGATTCAAGAGTAACCCTACTGATGTAATTTCCTAATGTTGCCTGCTCACTCTAATGTACTGACATCTCTTTCGTTTCGACTTTGTTAATTGACATCACAAGGCTCGCAGAAAGAGAGGTCAGTACATTAGAGTGAGTCAGCAGTATTAAGAAATAGTACCAAGTTTTTGTTAGGAGTAACCTCCAGTAGTAATATAGGCTCATGGCTACATTGCTCTAGCAATATTAAAAAATACACCAAACACCAGCAACATTACAATAAATGTATTATAATATGTAGATAAGTGTTTTTACAAGTATTTACAAATAAAAAAGAAAATGTTTACCTCTTATGATACGGATCTTCATAATTTGGCATGAGGGTTATTCCAAATTGGCTCAAGTCATCAATATTCAGAACTCTGAAACAAGAAATGTTACTACGTCTTACAGTTAGCAAGACATTTCAGCTTACAATTTATATTAATGTGTCAAATTTTGTAGGACTTAAGCGCTAATTACGTATAATTACACGTCTTATCTTCGTCCGCGTAAAATAGATTTCAAATTTTCATCCCCCATTATAATCATTTGGGGGTTGATTTTCAAAAAAGTACCCTCTGTTGAAGACGCTACGTCTTCAACTATAAGAATATCAAATTTCATCAAAATCGGAGTCGTGGTTTAGCCTTTAAATTGTAAGAAAAAGGCAGAGAGATTTTCGCATTTATAATATAATATGGTTGAATTTTCTCGTCAAGAAAATTTTCTATCTAGTTGTTATTTGCTGTAAATGAATAAGATGTTTAAATTCTATTCTGAATCTAATCGGAAGAAACGGTTTCCATAATAATTAGAAAAACGTATTAAGTAAATATCTGTAATACAACTCACATTTTTTTACATATGGGAAATTGCATATAATTGTCAGGTTTTTAAAAAATACATAATTAGCAATAATATTTAATGCTAACTCAAAATCTCTTCATTATTAAATTCTTTTTGTTGCAAAAAAAGGAAAATCCATTTTTAAATAAAATAAATGACAAATTTTAATTGAATTCTACCTAATTGCTTTTGTCTGTTTTTTATTTAGTGGTTTGTTTTTGAGGTTGACTACATAGGGTCCGGTGCTCTTTCATGGATTGGATAACTCAAAATATATTTTTTTTCAATTTTCTAATAAAGCAACATTATCGGATATGGATTAGTGGCCGGTTGATGAAGGGTTTTCCACCTGTCACATTGTAAAACAAAGTACCTTCGCTAATCAAATCAATCAAATAATCAAAGGCTAATCAAAGGTGCCATTTTTGTACCTCTGCCTATCGTTTTAGGGATACGGGCGTGAAGATATTTGCTTACTTACTCAGATTAGTCCGGCCATGTCAACTTGTGACGTTATTCACTAACGTTTACTGAGGACTAAAGTAAAAATTTGTAGAAATCTCATATATATACTAATATGACAGCACTAACTGTGTTTTGTCTCTTTCTATTACTATCATTGAAAGAAGATAGCGATAACTTAAATAAGTTAAGTAGGCGCGCGACAAAATTACCATCAATTTGTAGTATATAAAAATGAAACCTCACATCTCATGGTCAACACACCTGAACGGATGGACCAATTTTGCTAATTCTGTGTTTGTTATGTTAACTATCGCCACTGTTTTATAGAATCCGACGTCGGACTTGACTTCTTGAAGTCCCGGGTTAGAACCCCGGGTAGGGCAACAAAAAATGTAAAACATGTATTTTTCGATTTTCTAAAAAAAAATAACGTTGCCCCGGGATTGGATATGTACCTCGTTGGCGATAGGCTTGCCACCTAACACATTGTGAGACTTAGTATCTTCGGCTAGTCACTGCTTGTGCCTCTGCCTACCTTTTCGGGGACAAGGGCCTGAACGAGCTTTTTTTTAGTAGGATTCTATGAAACGAAAACCGGGATAATTGCAAGGAAAATGAATAACCATTTACTGTGGTCATCGCAACATGGCTGGATGGATGGACCCATTTTGCTAACTCTTCTTTTAATATATTAGTTATGATAATGAGAAGGTTCGTATGGAGATTACAAAAATAAATCTTTTCCCACAAACCGTTATTAACGTCAAGAAATACGAAGTTGGCTAATAAGTAATTTATAACAAAAAATTACCTGCCATCGATTGCCTTGAAGTAGGTCACATCCATCCCCAGTTCCTTAAAACTAATTTCCATCAAATTTCTCCTTTCCTGCCTTCGTTCCAGGTTTATCATAAATATTTCATCACATCCAAATTTCCAAAGTTCAGGATATGTTACATATTTACTTAAATATTTATTCAAAGGAATAGGAGTTCCTTTGCTTATGGCTTCCAGTTTTATATTTAGTAACTGCTCGTGGTCATTTTTAGGATCTGATTTATCGTCTAGAGGTACAGGTACAAAACCATACAATTTGTCATTACATATTTGTAAGGTTATACCTAGCAAAAAATTGAAAGTTAGTAGTTAGTTAAAGAGTATGTCCTACTTGTTTAAAAAATTAAAATTATTTATAAGTGTATCAACGCCTTAACTTCTCTCGACAGCATAACACCAATGTTCGCGACTGTCGTATTCCGGTTTTACAAGGTATGGTAGTCAGTAAGCTTACAGTCCCAAGTTGACAATGTACTATCACCACCTTTACTGTCGATAAGAAATATCTGCTCTCACAAAAAAAAATCTGTCCAACAGTTTCAGAGATTGGCTAGGATCAAGAAAAAAATCAAATAAATTAATGCATGTTTCTCAGTTACAAGCATGTTTTATGTTTTCATATGCATTCAATAAAAAAATGTTATAAACAACTTATTTACACATTTATTTCTAGTTTTAACCCTCGTCACAAAAGGATGGGTGTTATAAATTTGATGTCTCTGGATGTTTGTGTATTTGTCTGTAGAATCGCACCTTCGAAAACGACCGCTTTTGATGTCATTGAATATTTTTAATTCTATGATTATGTCTGTGTAATAAAATGAATTGTGAAAATTACCATTGTTTTTGGCATTTACAGCAAAGGCTATGATATCGTCTTCCGGACCATCATAGTCTTTTATGTTATCAGGCTTGTATGTTAGTGCATCAGAAGCGTCATACAGCAGGGAGACTAGTAAAGCAGTATGTACCATCGGTACATCGAAGCAGCCAAGCTTTTCACGTTTTAGAATCTGCTTATAATCATCAGTTCTTTTGTAATAATAATTTTCTGTCATTCCACACCTAAAAAAATTTGAAACTAAGAAATCTATGACATGAAATCATAATAGCACAAAAATCGGTTTAGCGGTTCTGTTAGTAAAAGTGTAACAAACAGACTTTTGCATTTACAGATATTAGTGTAGCTTTTTATAAATGAATAGTGTTAATATTTTAGCATATGTACCTATTAATAATAATAATAATAATAACACCGTTTTTGGTAACCTGTTTTTTATGTTTATATTTTTAATAATTTTTTTTATATTAAATGTATAGACGTAGAAAATAAGAGGCATTAAAAATAAATGATAATAATAATAATAATTAATAAATATCCCTCGACAAGTTACACAAATTGAATCTAACCCCAAAGTAAGCAAATTATATGCTTGTGTTATGGGTGTTAGTCAACGATACTACTACATAGAAATACTTAAATAGATACCAAAATAAATTTAATAAGCATACCCATACCCAGAAATGCCGATATCTAAATGTTCATCACACAAATGCCTGCCTCCCTCAGGAATCAAACCCGAGCCTCGAGGTTGGGCAGTGTGGTTAGGCGTGTACGCTAGCCACTCGACCAATGAGGCGCTCAATTGAACTGTATGTTATCGTAATGTGATAACACCATTTTATTAAATAGTAGTGCTGGCAGTTTTGGGAAATCATCAGATACTAGTTGTTGCCCACGACTTCGTATACGAGTTGACATGATTTTTCGTTATTAGTGACGGGAACGAAAAAAATCCTGCGGTAAAAGGTATTCTAGATGTTGACCTAGTCTATAAGCACTACTTCACAAAATTTGGTGTTCAGTAGTTTTGCATGAAATATGAAAAGACAATCAGACCAAAATTTTAATAACCGTAATTTCGGATCCTTAGTACTGCATACAATACATAGCAAATATAGTTTAAAAAAACAATAAATGTACAGATTTAGTTTTACTATTGTTTTATTATATGTTAATAGATTTTCACTTCCCCAGTTTTTGAAATGCCAATCAATTTTAATCTACGATTTCTCTCTTCGGTTTAGAACTCTAAAACCAAACTCATGTTAAACAGATGTAATGTTTGGTTAGGTTTAGAAGTCTAAACCAAACTCATATTAAACTGCTGATATGAAGAGGTAAAATCATAGATTGAAATTAATTGGCGTGTCGAAAACCGGGAGGGTATTTGGTGGGTATTGAGTTACCAAAGAAGAAAGAAGCCTTTATCTGTTCATGAGCGATATCATAAGCATGTACGAGGGGCCTTCAATAATTACTTAGCCTCATCGCCCCTTGGCGTTGTTGTTACAATAGAGTTTTACTATCGTGCAGTAAATACTTTTTGAAGTCTATCAAGTAGTTTTCAGTCTTTTCCCTTCATTTGTTTTGTTTTGACAGCCTTATCGTTCGACATATCGTTCGGTGATTAGACTCGTGTTTTTGGAAGGGAAAACGCGCAGCGAAATCAAAGAGCGCTTGGATGCTGTGTACGGTGACTCTTCTCCTTCGATCTCCGAAAAATTGGCTCAACGAGTTTGCTCGTGGCCGCATGTCGGTTTTTGATGAGCCACGCCCAGGTGCACCGAAAACGGCTACTACAGAAGAAAACGTAAAAAAAATCCACGATCTCGTGTTGGCAGACCGGAGACTAAAGATTCACGAGATAGCTGAGACTGTAGGCATCACAGATGGGACAGTGCATCATATTCTGCACGAAGAATTGGGTATGAAAAAGTTTTCGGCGCGATGGGTGCCGCGTTTGCTCACACCAGACAAGAAGCGCAACCGTGAGACCACATCGGCGACATGTTTGGCGCTGTTTCAACGCAACCCGGCGGAGTTTTTGCGTCGTTTTGTCACCGTCGATGAAACATGGGTTCACTGGTACACACCAGAGACCAAGGAACAGTCGAAACAGTGGACTTTACCCGGCTAACGTGCTCCAAAGAAGGCGAAGACTGTTCAATCGGCAGGAAAGGTGATGGTCAGTGTTTTATGGGACTCACAAGGTGTGATTTACATCGATTACCTCCAGAAGGGTAAAAAAATCACGGGGATCTACTATTCTGACTTATTGGGCAGATTCGACGCCGAATTGAAAAAAAACCGACCCCATTTGGCAAAAAAAAAGTGCTGTTCCACCACGACAACGCGCCGGCTCACACCTCCGCCGTTGTCATGGCCAAATTGATCGAATTGCGCTACGAATTGCTGCACCATCCACCGTATTCTCCAGACTTGGCTCCATGCGACTTTTTCTTGTTCCCAAATCTGAAAAAGTCACTCGCCGGCAAAAGATATGGGTCGAATGATGAGGTCATCGCCGCCACAGAGGTCTATTTTGAAGACCTCGGGAAATCGTATTTTTTTTTGACGGGTTAAAAAAGTTGGAGCTTCGCTGGTCCAAGTGTATGGAATTGAAAGGAGACTATGTTGAAAAATAAATCTTTACTTTCTCAAAATTTTCTTTTATTTTTTCTTAGGCTAAAAATTTATTGAATGGCCCTCGTACTACATTTCATCTTGATCGGTCAAAATAAATTGACCAAATATTATTACGTTTATAAGTGTGGACTTTAAAAACATCACCTTTATGTTTTAAGTCAATTGATGAAAAACAAGTGTATTTTATTTATTATTATAAACATACACCTATTCAAACAAGCAGAATTGCTTACCAGAAGTTTGAATAGAGACCATCAGAGATCAACATTGGTGCCACAACTACATTTTCTTTATCTACAAGAACCTTTAGAGTTGCTGGTTCAGTCAGAAAAACATCAGCATCTATCATCTGAAAAAAAAATTCAATGTAAATGAAACTGGAGTTCAAGTTGGGAGCTTATCAACTTGTCAAAATGTCATTTCATGTTTACACATGTGAGACACTTCTTGTGGTTTTTTGTTTATCTATTAATCCAGCTGCAGGCTAAGTTTGTGTGTTTTACAAATTTTTGTATATTTGTATGTCGCATAGTCTATTAAAATAATACCATCCATTCCAATTGATAAATTTATGTGATTAAGGTATCTCAGACACTAAAATACTTTTAACAGACAATAACCTTTCTTGGCTTTAAAACTATTTAAATTTGAATAGTGTGCCAAAGTGAGTAAAATCCTAACTAAAGTATATATGTATCTAAAAATATGTTCTCATTAAAGAACTGTTATGTAAATCAAGTCCGTCTAGAGTAATTATTATGTTAGTGTCATAATGTTAGCATGAGGGGTGCTATATCAATCATAATAAATTAAAGCAATGTACACATGAAAAACATGTGAGTACACATTTAATGTATAAGTATACACTATAATAATATATAGTAGCTTGTCTAAGAATAAGGATCATTTAATATATAAGTAACATAAAAAAATAAGGGAACCAACTTCAAAAGGCCATGAAATGCATAGTGAATACTTATATTTAAAACATTAGAGAGCATCTATTATATTTACATGAGGCATATGAGAGGATAACTGTTCTAACCAGATTTCACCAAATCTTTTCCCCATATACTTCATTAACATTTTAGTTTATTACCTGGACATTTAATATTAGTCATAAAAAAAAGTATCTCCATGCCATTGTCCCTGAAAAAGTAGGCAGAAATACAACCAGAGCATCCACAATTAGGAGCAGACAACTACTAAATTTACTTAAGATTAGACATTAATTTTAAAATAAAACCAATGCAATTACAATAAACATAAAATTTGCAAAGTTTCACTTAAGATTTGGGAAAAGAGGTATCACACGAAACCTCACAATATCTCACTAGGGTAGAGTAAAGATAAAGGAGAAAAAATGACTAAAATTTTTAAATTAATTAATAAACTCCTAATTAAATGTATCTTATCTTGTCAAAGAAAAATAGTAGCTTTTTAGGGTTTGTATATACAAAAACATACTTACAAATGCAAAATCAGCCCACTGCTTCCTTGCAAACAAAAGGGCTTTCTCTCTTAATTTAATTACATGTCTAAAATGATTGTTACTCCAATGACTAGATCTTTCTTCATCAGAATGCAGGTATCCACTAGATTTGTTAGCAGTGATGAACACCCCATTATATTCTGATCCATACATGGACGCCCAGTCCTCAATTATTTGGATACTATTATCTTCATTATAGTCACTGTACATCCTGAAGTAGATTGATTGATTTATTACAGTAAAATGTAACATGAATGAGAAACAAAGTAAAAGTATTATGTGATACAAGAAGGTTGTATTCTCTAAGCTATAGGTAAAACCTAGATAGAAGTGCACCACAGTATGATAGAGGGGTTATACAAGGTATATAATGCAGATTCTTGAAACAATTATTATTATTAATGTTAGAATTAATTTGCTGTTTTACTTATTTTAAATACTGTCTGCAATCAGTTTTTTTATCGCTATAAGTCAATTTTTTTCAAGAAAATTGTTAATTAAGTACTTGTTTGTTTATATGATCTTAAAAAGCAACTGGTTTTGTTCTTACTACTTTTTCAGGCCATATGATTATAATTTTAACCTAATCAATAACAGAGTTACAGTAAACGTAGCACTAAAGATGATGTAAAGATAAGATAAAATAGCAAGTTTTAATAAACTCAAACTCAAAGGAACTAAATATAATATTATGGTTTTCACCAATAGATAAATATTTCTGAATAACATTTAGATGTTTCATAATGGTTAAGTGTAAATTTGTGAAATTAATAAAATACTAATTCAAAATATTGGAAATTAGGAGTGTTCATAGGGGTGTCCGCTTGAAAAATACATCGAGATTTTTTTTCAATGCAATACATCGCAGCTGTGCATTGATGTTTTTTGATGCATCGGTTAGAAACATCGAGTACTTTTTCTAACATTGTATCATAAGCGGAAGTTAGCCACCTGAACACATTTTTTATTATAGAATATTCCTAGAAAAACATTTTTCTTTTTGATTTTCGTATGTGTGTTTAAGGAATCTGTTACTAAAATAAAAAAGAAAGACTTCGTGAAGTAGTAGGTACTTTATTTAAAAAAATGGCAATGTTTGAAAATAAGACTTAAAACCAGTATTCTTTTGGAAGACTTTGCAAAAACAAAAGCTTATTTAAACGTTTCCCTTTCAGTCTGTTTCGTTGCTGATTAACGATTTGAGCTGCTTTCGAAAACAAACGCTCAGACGGTACTGATGTTCCCACCATGGTCAAGTATTTGTAAGCAATTTTATGAAGTTTAGGAAGCTGAATTTTCAGATATTTCCAAATTTCCAATGGGTTCTCATTGAGTCTTCCTACGGGACTAGGCAAGTAAATAGACAGCTCGTCAGAAATAGTATCGTCAGACTTCGCTGTTTTCCAGCTCTAGTGTACTAATTTGTAGTGATCATCCCATAAAGAAAAGTTATCTTCAGGTTTCTCAGAATTGTCTGAAGAATCAGATTTAATTCTATTAAAACATAGCTACCTGAACAGTACAATGAATATCTGGTTTCCAATGATTCAATATTTTATGAAAAAACATTGATGCATCGAGTGAATTTGAAACATCGATCTATATCGAATATCCCTAAGTGTTCATTAAAAATGCTGGCAATACTTTATGAATTGCAACAAAAAAGTATGGTGGGATTATTCTTTCTTTATACATGCATAAATATTAAAAACAGTACCACAGAAACAACAAAACCAAAAAGCCCAACCGTGCCCATTGCGTGCAAACTAATTTAAGCTCAGTTGCCGAAATGTAGCCAGGCAAAATAGCTAGTTATAAATAAATAATGTAATGAAATTTTACACAAAAATATTACGTATAAATGGTCATTTATATCTATCATCAAACAAATTGGATTACTATTTGAACCTACCCATTTCCATTATCACTAGTTGCAAAAAAAGGTTAATTTTCAACAATTTGGACAGGAGAGGGTGTTCCTAATAGTGTACTAGAATTTGGATCACTGGCAACAAGTCAAAAATGTCAGAAATACATTTTAACAGGCATAACAATCTTTGCTAGTTTCCAGAATATTCTTGAAATTTAATAGTATATTCCTTCAAATATTCCATTGTTCATGAACTACTGTTGAACACATCAACAAATTATCTTCCCTTTTAGTTAAATAAGGTCAATCACCTCTAAAATAAATCAGGTCAAGTTATAAACCTGAATTATTGGATATCAAAATGTCTAATGATAAGTAAAAAAGTATGAAACAATGAGAAATGCTTACCAAATATATATTCGATCCTTTGGATAATCTAAATTCATTAAACAAGACAAAAAGTAAGGCAATGTGTGTGCTTTGTTACGAACAAGCACTGAGATTCCTACTGTGGGCCATTTGTATAATACTTTTTGTTGTTCACACACACAATAATAATTACTCCCCAGTACACTCACTATTAACACTACGGCTATGTTAAACATGTTTTAATTAAACAAAGTTATATTATAGTGTAAAGAGCAGAATTTTTTTTTCAGGAATTGAATCAGTTAACAGCTTAATAACAAATAATAATAACAGTTAAGGAGGTGATTTGTTTTAAAACTTAATTTGAAACTAAGTTATTTAAATACGTTAATTTTTTTGCTGTAAATAATAAACACCATTCACGGCCATTTCATTCGGTTAGCTTGATACTATGTTTACGAACAGTTGTAATAACGTTTCTAAATGTTGCTAAATCACTGATACCTATGTACCCTTAAAAATAGTCTAATTAAATGTTTCAGTATGTAATCTTCTTCAATAAAACAATAAAAATCGGGACACCGAAGTAGCTATGTACCAAATTCACTTATTTCAAAATTTTCAAATTGACATTAATTGACAACTAAAAAGGATTAATCAGGGG
>NJDC01001621.1:771348-795493 GCA_002245475.1 Calephelis virginiensis | reverse complement strand
GCCAAATGTCACTTAATATGTTTGAGTATCGAGGCCACCACTTTACTCAAGACATAACTTTGTACAACGACTTATGACTATTTTAAAAATAATTTATTATTTCAAAAGACTTAGCAGCATGGGCTGAAGATCTTTGCCGGTCCATGAAAGGGGCAAATTATCTTAAAAAAAAGTGTTACGGAAGATGTTGCAGCATGGCCTAAAGGTCAAAGCCAGCGCCAGAAAGGGGCAAATTAACCTGATAAAAATGTGTCACCATGGTGTGTCTCAGAATCATCGTTCAAAATGGCGCTACAACCAAAGTTTCATTACATGTAGATTTTCTGGAGTGATTGAAGGTCAACTGTCAAGATGGTCAATTTGTAGTCAATGGCCATTGTCCAGTTCACAATTGACAGCTGAAAGGTAAGATTAGTTTTCCGTGTTATTACCACACTATCTCTGAGCATCGATAAAGAAAAATAAAGGTTTTTTGGTGCCATTGAAAGAAAAAGAAAGAAAGAAAGAAAAAATATTTATTTGCGGAATATGAGTGTTACAAAGATGTTACAAAATTATTTAAGCCTTCCTACATATTCTACCAACTTGTGGTGTGCAAATATTTAATATGTTTTTAATTAATTATTCACAATTACTATTTACAGACTGTTTTTTGTTTGTTTTGAGATTACATGATTATTTATTAATACACACAATTTTAGAATGTAAATTAATTTATCCCTACCTATCTACCGTAAACTACCATTGCATCAACATTGTGAATGAAGATGGTAGTACCTATGGTTTTCTTAATTATTGAATTTCGTGTTTATATTGAGTGAAATTAGTCAATTTTGGTGGCATTTTTAACAATTTTGATCAGTGAAAGTGCGCAAACGAAATAATCATGAAGAAATTAGTGTATTGTGTATTACCTCGCTGCTGCCAAATGTCACTAGATGAGCTTGAATAACGAAGCCGTTACTCAAGACCCTGACATAACTTTGTATATAGTGACTTATGACTGTTAAAAAAAATTTGGAAGTAATGGCAGCATGGCTTAAAAGTAGTCTTAGCCGCCCGCAGAAAGAGGCAAATTAACTAATAATAGAGAAAAAAAGTTTCGTTCATGTGTCAGTCAGGGTCATCGTTCAAAATGGCGCTACGACCAACATTTCGTTATACGTAGATTTTCAGGCGTTTTTAACACTAACAGTTGACAGTTGACAGACGAAACTTGAAAGTCAAATTAGGACTGTTGATATTTTTTTAAATATCAATTAACGATATATCGATATTTTTAAATATATCAATATCAGTGTTTGATATATCGAAATAAAATATCGATATATCGACATTTTTTCAATTTTATTTTATCGGCTTTATTTTAAAAAAACAGCCACAAGTCAGCTCAAAAACAATTTACAAAGTTTACAATTCAGTTTTAAAATAATTGTGCGTACCATATTTCTTTGTGAGCGTTTATTAAAATACTCGTAATTTTATGAGTTAGTTGTTTGAGTGCTACGATTATTAGGCTCAAAAATATTGATTATAAAGGCAATTCGCTCAGACGCCACAGGTGTAACAGAAGAAATCAAATATTTAACAGCTATTTCTAAAAATACTGGAGTGAAATGTCAACTACCTATTAATCCAAAATTATAGTACATTTGATAAACTTGAAATATAGCTGGCAGGTTTCAATTTCAATTGAGATTTATGTATATGCGAAATTTAGACACCTCGAAATTATTTAGATTGAAACGAGGCTTCGTGTCATACTAGTTGAACGGCTTATAATTAGTTCCATTACCAACATAGAAATTAGTAAAATGTAATAACTCTACGTAACCCGATAATTCCCACAGATCTGAGGTACTTATCTAATTCAAAAGTCTACAATTTCCAATTTAGATTAGTTTCCCTATGACCATTGACAAAGCGAGTAGAAAAACTATGCTTTTCCTATGGTCAGTTGTACCTATGTAGCACGTTCGCGTGTGTTTAATGGCCAGAAATTTTACATTCTTTGCCTAGATAGAAAAAATATATAAAATATCGTCTACAGTAGTGTATTAAAGTAGTGTTCTGTTGCAAGAGTTGTTCTGCATTCTGTTCTGTTTTAAAATAGGGAAACTAAGTCATCCAAAATTCGAGGCGAGTGAAGCCGCATGTATAGCTTGTACACAACCAAATAAATTGAAAGATAGAAAACATATACTTAAGTAATATTTGTAGATTATGTGAGAGTGAACAATAAATAAATATTATTATTATATTATTTTAACATGGTGTAAATAAGATACAGTAGGTAAAGTTAAAGATGACGTTATAATTTAAAAAATTGACGAGAAAAAATGAAAAAACTTATCTAAAAAATATTGAGTGTCGATATCTATATTTCAATATCGAACTATCCATATATCGCCCAAAAAAATAATAGTAATAAATATCAATATTTCTAAACAATAATATCGATATATCGATATTTTATCAACAGCCCTAATTCAAATCAAAAGTGATAGGGTAGGAAAATAGCGCAGTGTGTATTTTGATGATAATATGGTTTATGGCAGTATTACTTATACTCTATAGCCTGCTTTTTATGTACTAATATCTAATTTGTACTCATAATTTTAGATAGGTACTAAATTAACATTAACAATGTTGAAGATTTTTGCGATTTATAAAATAGTGTCGGCCATAATCGAAAAATGTAAATAAAATATATTTGCGATTTTTATTACATACGCTAAACATTTACTTTAAACGAACTAATATGTTATACTTGTAGGTTAATAACAGTCATATATTTTAATAAAATCAAATAAAAAAAGATACGCGTATATTTAAACTACTATTTACTTTTATTTTGTTTTGTAAAATTTGACAATAGAAAAAAAAAACCAAAACTGCAGAAAAGAAAAACAAAATAATAATTAAAGGTAATTCAAAATAATAGATACAACGGACCCATTGTAACACTCTATAGATTTATGGACGAATGGAAGTACCATAATTTAAAACTCAGTAAAATTACTAAAAAAATACTTTGATTATAATATTATCTCGTCTAATTTACCAAGAATTCAGTATTTTCTTCGCTTTTGCTGGAATTCCATCATTAGATCCAGAATTGGTGGCAATAGGACCACTTTCAAATTAGGTATGTCTTCTTCAAAAAAAAAGAATATTTGAAATCGATTCCAAAATGCTGAAAAAACCGAATAACACACTAAACAAACACCAAAAAAATAAGCGTCGAACGAAGAACATATTTTAACTTGCCGTATAAAAAATAATAGTTTTTCTTTTTTTAAAAATCGACATGAACTTTAAACATGTGTATCGTAAATTAGCACTACAAAAATATTTGTAAACTTGGCATTTGCATCTGTCAATTCAGTCTGAGAATAAGAAACAGACTTTAGTGTATTTCACAAATTATAAAGACTTATGTGGTGTGTACTTCACAGAACAATATTACTCACAGAGGTGTACTTTATTGGTGCCACAAAATGGTCACCAATTATAAAGTATTTTATGTACTACGTATTGGCGACCTTCTAACAGGAATTCATGCTATTATTTTGTGACTTGGACTCGGAATTTGGGCCAAAAAATTTCGACGAAATTGATTCATTAGTGTTTTGAGGTAGCACATTAGATAGCAGGGTAAGTAGGCTTGCTTAGTTCACATACTAAGAACTAATAAGAATTAATTCAGTTGACTACTAAACGAACTATTCCGTAACCGTATGCTTAATCGTTCATTTAGTACATCTCGTTCGCAATGTTTCATCAAGTACGGAATCATAGCAAAGAACAGAATAAAATATGAATACGAAGAATGAATTGTTTGTCGCGCGCTGCTATTGAACACCGTGTTTAAGACGTGATCGAACGAGAATAACAAATTATGCTATTTTGAGTTTTACTATCATTGGTATAGAGATCATAGTTAATTAGTTTAATGAATATTAGGAATAATTTGATAAATATGACTACATAGTATGAAACAAAGTCGCTTTGTCTGTCCCTACGTCCCTTTGTATGCTTAAATATTTAAAACTACGCTACGGATTTTGATCCGGTTTTTTAATGGATAAAGATCGTTGTAAACATTTTGATTTTTAAATAAGCCATTCTAAAAATGACCCTACAAATGGAGATAAAACTTTTCATAAAGCATAAAGGGAAATCAAAATATAATTCATTACGTGACCCACGTGAGAATCGTAAGACGTAACTTTTTCTGATGTACTACTGAACTAATAGTACTAGAAGTCCGAACATTCGGATAACTGTACTAGTACGGAGCGATCCTTATTGTGACCGAGCAATAACAAGTCTAAGGGCAAGTAATGAGATTGATGAAAACGAGTTAAGGTTATGAGAAACAAATCTGATTGTTTTAGATAATATGTTGTGTGAAGTGTTTGATAAACGTAAAAAAAGGAAAGAGTTTTGGGACCATCGTGAAAGAAGACAATCTTAGTTTTTTCGTTATTGTTGAATTTTATGTATATTATGAAAAAAAAATTTAGGTGGCAATCAGTTCAATTTTGTACAGTTTAAGTACAAAAGTAAAATGTTTATGAAGAAATTAGAGAAAGAAATGTCACAAAATTAGCTTGAGTAGGGAGACCAACGCTCGTCTGAAGACCCTAACCTAACATTCTATAAAGACTTTAGCTGGAAACATACTAAAATCAAAATCAGATAAAATCTTTATTCACATGGACCATGCAAGTGGTACTTGTGTGCGTCGACATTTTTTTAAACTATCTCCGGATCTTAATCGCTACCACACACTAATTATCGGACGCGGCTGACGGCTTGCAGGTGTGACTTACAGGGTATCAGGTTAATGAAAGTATATCGAGCCTTGCAAAGTGCAAATTATCGTGACCTGAAGTGTTCGGAGGTCCGAAATATATCTGTCGCGGTAAATGTATTTGTCAGCGAAGAGCGTTCGCGGACTGTATGAACACATTTATCAGTCGCAGGTGTAAGGGCCAGGCCACAACACTGCGTTGCGGCGTCGCATCGTAAAAATCTACGACGCCGCACAACGCATCGCGGAAATTTCCGATGTGTTGCCGCAACGTACAAATCTGCGATACGACAACGCGCTGCCTTTTAGTTGGTGTCCATACTTTATATGTGACAATTCGAAGATTAAATTTTATTATAGGACCCCACTATACTTCCTTATTTTTTGATTTTCCTTTATGCTTTATGAAAAGTTTTATTTACATTTGTAGGGTCATTTTAAGAATGGCTAATTTAAAAATCAAAATGTTGCGACATCGCATCGCATTGCTGTGTATATAGGTCAATGCTTAGTGCAATTGTGCATATTGCAGAAGTTGCCTAAACACAGGAAGAGTGTATATGTAACATGAAATGAATAAACTAAAAGATCATTTATATTTTGGTAATTGCTGCTATGGAACCCTTCATGGGCGAGTTCGACTCACACTTGATCGCTTTTTTGTATTTTGAATTCTATATGTACATAGGCATAAATCATGAAAAATGTATTCAAATCGATGAATAATTGATTGCTGTAGCACTTTTAGTTTATTTTTAATGACTAAATTTTAAAAATCTCTATTTTTTTTTATTATTGTTTTAGTTTTTTCTTTTATGTTTCACACTCCCCTGTTGGTTAAAGATAATCGTGGTCTATAGACACCATAAGAGTGTGGCTGCCCTGTGACTGGGTTAGGCCTATTGTGCAAGTCTATCGGCTACTATCTAGGCTGGAATATAACCGAGTCATTGTGGCTGCAGAATCAGTTAAGACGATGGATCCGGATAAGCAACTTGCTGCACAGCAATATAAACGACTGCAATCAGTGGTCCTGTTAGTGAAGACCTGGTAACATATTTACTTCTCTTACTGTATCTTACTAACCTTAAAAATATCTTTATGTGTATGTTTTGACTCCTAATATTGGGTTCCTTATGATTGTTATTGTTTCTAATTTTACTAGATTTTGCACTACTCATATTTTCCGTAATCCTTCAAAGTCACTGAAATACACTAAAATTAACAATATTTGATAACTTCAACGATTCTATGATTATTTGATAGAAAGTGAGCGAGCCGGCCTGCTCAGGATTCTTATTCTGAATCGAACAGTCGATGGAACTTAAGAGAAGAAGAAGTTAGGGAGAAACTGCTGTCTGTTGTCAGGTGTCTTTTGCTCAGTGGTGAACACGAGGACCCTTTATAGGTAGTAGCTGCCCCGCCGGGGTACTGGCCGCCTTCCCAGGTGCTCACTTCTGTTGGTACTTATGGTTACTGAGAAAGGTTGCCAAGGGGTCCCACTACCTGAACCACTGAGGCCTGTCTGAGCAGTCCATCTTGCTTTGTCGACGAACTTAATACAGTGTTATTTTGTTTAGATTTTTATTTCATAATCATACCAACAGGATTCCCTTCTAACAGCCAAACTTTAGTTAAGTTTGACTGTTTGTTTCTTATTTGTTAACATAGTGGATGGTAGCTAAGTCATCCATACTACGTTGCACCTACATTTTAAATAGTACTCGCCTCTTACGAGCTGCCTGGCAGACAGGAAAATGGTATATTCTACGACAAGTTATTTACTACTTATGTAAAATTTTCAGTCAGAAACACTAAATCTCACACTAGCTACGCTGTTCACTGAAATTCAGTCTCGCTGTAACTAATAAATTTTAATTGTCAAATCAGTTAGGTTTCATCTAAGGATGGTAACCAAAGTCTCTGAAACCGGCGTGTTTAAATAATAAGAGTTATGAATGTGAAAGAAGCTGGGCAGGAAAATCTCGTGACTTGTATGTGACTTGACGAGAAGATATATTTAGGCCATAGAAAAGGCATGTGAGTGTTTTCTTCATGGAATGACTATCGACAACTTATATATTATATTGATTTAGTTTCCACCATGAAGCTAAAATTATTGTTATTATTTAATACTTTATCGCACATAAAAAGCAAAAATTACAAAATACAGGAAAAGAAAAAATGCATAAAAGTGAGCTTATCTCTAACTAAAGAATTTTTTTCCAGTCAATCCAAAAAAATTAAGCTGTAAAAATAAAATGGCAGGCATTGTGTACAAAAAAACAGTTATAGCTATACTTAAAACAAATAAATATAAAAATCAAGTATATAAAATGAAACAGGTACAATTATCATTATTAAAATGCCTTTGTAGGATAATATACAAGCTTGTTATAGAGTCAACTAAAACTAATATTCTTTAATTTTTTTCTTAAAAGTAGGTAAAGAAGGGCTGTCACGAATTTCTACATAGCTTTTTGTTAAGTGCCTACTTACTTTATACTACGTACTTTATACTGTACTCTGTGGTCATCACTTGCTCCTTTAATGTTAGTAGGGAGACAAAATATCGTTCGTAAAATAGATCGCTGATAAAATATGTAAGTATTTGTTATGTTTTTTTTTAATACATTGTGAAAGTGGATGGATGTAGGTACTCGGGGAGACCTAGATTGACATTCCACGATCAAACCTATTCTATTCTTTCATCTGGCAATTTCCATCTAACTTACTGAAGATGATTCTGCCTACGATCAAATCGCTCGGGTGTTATCCAAGACCGATGTCTAGAGTCTCCGAAACCAGCGTATTTGTATGAAAAGGGTGATAAACGTAGAGGAAGCCAGGCAGGTCTGCCAGGATCGTGAGGTTGGGCACTCGATACTGTCTGCCTACCCGATAAGGGACTTGGCGTAAAGACATGTAATGTTTTTGTAAGTATAATAACGGTGTTGTAAATATGGATGTTCATGAACGACATGTTTGTTTAAGCTGTTGAGTATTGATCAGTACAGATCAGTATGTGATCTATATTATAAATGACAATATTACAATCCAACATAATTAAACAGCAACGTTTTTTTTAATGCATTAGGTACGTCATTACACTCGTTACGCATAATTTTGATGAATTGATACATGTTTAATAAACTTCGTTAAGTATAATTAACAAGTCGTAATGGTCTAAAAATCATAATATAAAAAGCATTGTTGCATTGATTTAACATATTAATTAAGAATAAACATTGTGTATCTGTACATTTGTAATCTAGTTCAAAAGAACAATTATTCGAATTATATATTAATAATAGTCTAGCTTTATATAGTATAATAAAATCTTCTATGAATTATATTCTTTGAATGGATCGGTCCGATTCGGGAGGTTTATGAATCGATTCATTGAATCGATGCAGGGTTCAAAATCGATCTTAAAAATCGATTATATTACTTTAATAATCGATTTTAAATCGACATTCCTAATACTCATTCGTGAAACTTGAAAATGTTGGTCTAGAGTTAAGTGGGGATTTGCAAAATTTAATTGTAGACTCAATTTTATGACATGGCTTGTACTTTTTGTGCATAGTGTAGACTTAAGAGTTGTGTAGTAACTAATAACAAAAAAATGCTATCTAACAAACGTTTAGTGGCTACATGCGCTTTTGTATTGTGTTGTAACACAACAATATTAATTTTGTTTGTGTATTTCAATATTGGTGAAAAGTATTATGTGACTATAAATAAACACCAAAATTTCCTTGCTGTGCTACCGGAAAAATTCCTGAGTATCGGCATCGATACATCTGAAGTGGAAAATTATGGTAAAATAGACTTCACTGATCCTCGAATACAGCAACTTGCTTCGGCCCTTGCGCCTGCAAGGCTGCGTTTAGGTGGCACAATGTCAGATCGACTCATATTTAGTTCTGAAGATATACCTTCTTTGACCTGTCACCATTGTCCTCATACAGCTAATAAATCACTCTGTTCAGCTGTTAAAAAACTTTGCAAGCACAAATTTCTGCCGTTTTTCATTCTATCCGGAAGCAAATGGTCAGAAATAAACAAATTTTGTAAGGAGTCTGGTCTTAAATTATTGTTTAGTTTAAATTTGCTGATCAGAGATGACCATGAATGGATTAGCCAAAATGCTTTGGAATTATTAGAATACTCGAAGCATAATAATTTCGACATCGACTGGCAGCTTGGGAATGAACCTAACTCCTTCCCTCATGTGTTTAACACAACTATAACCCCACAAGCATTAGCTCATGATTTCAAAAAACTCAGGAAGCTGTTAAACCATAATGGCTATAAACATTCTTTGTTAGTTGGTCCTGATACAACTCGTCCTCAAGAAAACCAGCCCAACTGTCTAAAGTATATGGTGGAATTTTTGGGTAATGGATCTCACTACATAAATGCAAGGACCTGGCACCAGTACTACTTAAATAGTCGGACTGCTAAGCTAGAACAATTTTGGAATCCAAAAACATTTGACTTATTGCAAGAACAAATTGATGTAATGAAAAACAATACACAGAAATATGTTAATATTCCAATGTGGTTGAGTGAAACAAGCAGTTCTTACGGAGGTGGAGCACCTGGACTATCGAATACTTATGCAGGTACACCATTGTGGATTGACAAACTTGGTTTAGCAGCAAAAAATAATATCACTACAGTCATAAGGCAAAGCTTTATTGGTGGAAACTATAGCTTAATTGATGAAAAATTTGAGCCATTACCTGATTGGTGGGCGAGTGTTTTGTACAAAAAATTGGTAGGTAATAAAGTATTGCAATTGAATTGTAAATGTTCACAATTTCAAAGGATATATGCTCACTGTGCTAATAGAAAATATACTAACGATACAAATGCCATAACAATTTATGGTGTCAATTTGAAATTAGAAAAAGCAAAATTTCTACTCAATGGCACAGCTTTTCATGGTAACATTGACATTGATGAGTTTATAATAAGTGCCCCTTCTAATAATAGACGAACAAAAACAATATTACTGAATGGCTGGCCGTTGTATTATGATACATCTTTGAGTGAATTAAAACCACATCACATAAAATATGGTAATCATATTTCAATGCCCCCATATTCAATAGGGTTTTGGGTGATTAAAAAAACATCAATTTCATGTAAGTAGTACATTTTAATCGCCTAACAAATATGTTGTGTGCACAATAAATACTGCTTTACCACTATTTAAACAGAAGCAAATATGGGTAAGGTAAGGAATTCAAATAATTATAAAGGACTAGCAACTAAACGCTTACATTAGTACTAGCTATATTACCCACTCTTTAAAATTGTTCGGCCTTCCTTCAATATATCAAATTCCTTCAGTTACTAGGGTATGTGTGTGCCAAATGATGTCCAGGCATAGAAGCGGAGTACATTTATTTTTCAACCTTACTGATATTACAATAATATCAATTTTTTGATGAAAACAAAATGTTGCCCAGTGAAACCGAAAATTGCATTTTAAAAGAACAAGTAGGTTAGAATATTATCTTAAATCTCTTGTTAGCAAACACAGACTAACATGCTCCAAGTTTTAAGTTGACTGTCATCCGGGCTAAACCTAAAACTCAAGTTTAGCCCAACTCTATATGGTAATTTGGAAGTTTTACCAAGTATCAAAGACAGAAAATATAGAATATATAATGTCAACTTAAACCTTGGGCCTTGGCATAGTTTAGTATATTATGTTTATTAATAAGATGTTATATATTTGCTTTATTATTTACTTGTCCAAGTGGTAAATAAACAAAAAAATAAATATGAGAATATCTCAGTGCATCATGTGAAAATGTATAAGCTAATTAAGCTGCATTTAAATTGTACTTGTAGATTTTGCTCTTAACAATAACCTGGATGTTCTTTCCAGACCATAAATTTGTTCAAATGTTCTTCACTCTGTTTTAGAAAAAAATAATACATCTCATATTAAGTTATTGTGTCTTGTAAGAATAATAAACTCGCTTAAAAGATTATGTACAATTATTAATTTACTAAAAATATTTTCCATATTCATTATTTAATACTTGAATGTATTATTTATAAATAGATTTGCCTTATATTATCTCATTACTAAACCTAGTTATTAGGCTTTGCTGATGATAAGCAAGAGCTGAAACCACAAGAAAGTTGATTAGAATATTAAAAAGTACCCTGATTTATGAAAATGTTTTCAGAAAATTTTATGTTTTTTTATATATTATATAAAGAATTAAGAAATACTTAAAGCAAAAGTGGGAAACTAACAATTTTGATTGGTAATTTTTCTAAATCATATTAGAAATAAGTACATGCATTATTCAAAATTTGTCAAATTTCTTGCAATATTGAGTAAAATGTACAAATACTAAACAAGTAGGTGATTTAAAACAAGTAATTTGTAATGTTGAATTCAAGTGGTGTTTAATATTATTATAAAAATAGCTTTTGAGATGCGCTATATACTAAGTTTACTTAATTGAAGAATCAATCTCAGAAAAAGATGCTGAATATGTACAGTATGACAAATTGTTACACTTACAAATAATGAAGCTTAATTCATTTTGAATATGCTAAGAAATATTTTTATGTTCTAAAGAAAAAAAGATTATTAATCCCATCTATACTTCATAGTATCCTAATAATGTTTAAAAAACCATTCTTGAATTTTTTGATCTGATTGTTATATGTAGTTACTTTTTATTGAATTCTGTTGCAAGAGATTGAATATATAAAAACAGATGACACACAAATTATTCC
The DNA here is from genome assembly GCA_002245475.1 of Calephelis virginiensis. Taxonomy (NCBI): domain Eukaryota; kingdom Metazoa; phylum Arthropoda; class Insecta; order Lepidoptera; family Riodinidae; genus Calephelis; species Calephelis virginiensis. The sequence continues at coordinate 783,897 of NJDC01001621.1, read as the reverse complement.
ACAAGTAAACATTTATGTTTTATCTCAGTTAAAAGATACCTCATTTCTTTTAATGTGTTAAACTTTATGTTTCAAGGTTTGCTAATATTTTCTGGTATTTAAATAGTGATATACAATGTGTAATTCTTATTTTATATCAGTATCTCTATTTATATTTCCTCATTAAACTAAATACGCTGCATTTAACCTTATACATGCCAGTCAAGGTTAAATTGTTATATATATTAAGGTTGCATGATATTGAACTGTATCCTGACCTTGCGATAAAATCTGTCAATATTGTATCATTTAACTTTTCATGTAAATTATTGTTGAAATAAATAGGACTATATTTTATTCTAACTAATGATTAAGACTTAAATATTACACATCACCAGACGATTGCTTTAAATAAGTAATTTTTTCACAATGTTTAACTACTATTATTCCATTTTTGTGAGACTGATAGATTTTTTATTATTTTGAATGTTATTCATTTAATTGAATCAACATGAACTTTTGAAGTCTCTGGGATAATAATGTTCAAACTATTTCTCAAACTTTCTATATTACTCTTAATTTTAATACTAATAAAGTAATAGTAATGTAGAGTTAATTTATTTGATTAAGTAGATACATATGTTTTATTACATCGTTTTTAACTGTTTAACTGGTTGTTTAAAACTGACCTAACAAATTTTGGATGGAATCTTGCGGAAATAGTTCATCTCATTATTTGAATAACTATTTAAATAATTACTTAATTTATCCAACTATTCTCAAGTTTTCACTTAGTAGCATAGCTAGCGTTACATTTTATTATATTTATGTATAGATTAAAATTAAATAAGAACCTATAATGCTACATATAATAAATTAGAACTATGGTTGCCACTTTACAATCGTTTTGATATATCTTTGTATTGTATATGTGCCTAAAAACATAAATATTTATTTTGTAAGAGTGACTTAGGTAAGATGTTATTTCTAAAATTATTAGACATATTTGCTTTACAAGTATACTTTCAGTATACATATAGTAAAATATTTTTTATTCAAATTTGACATAGCCTTTTTTTTCTTTACACAAACTTTAAATGCAACAAGTTGTGAGTTTATGGTGCCTAATGTAAGACTGATTAGAATTGTAACAATTTCATTTATTATTTTTTCTTGGACCAGTTTTATAAAATGTGTTTCGTATGCATATATTACATTATGCCAATTATTATTATAATAGCTCTAGATTGTATTATGTCTAATGTTGTTCTACTTCCTCTTAGAATATATGTTGTTATTAAGATTAATTTAAATTACTTATGTAGATTTATATACACGTATACTTCAACATTAATGTATGTATGCATATATAAAATGAAATTATTTATTATGATAAAATATATTCGAATAATTGTTGAGTTAGTTTTTACTGAAGCTAGCTTAGCATTTTAATTAGGCTGGGTGATTAAATCAATAATTAATATCTCAGAACTTCAAACATTTATAGTTATATTTCTTAACCAACTAATGCTTTCCAATAAGATTTTTAATTATTATTTTCTGATAGCAAAGGTGTAAACTTAAAAATTATACTTTAAAACATTCAAAACTTAAAAAGCAGTGCCTCTTATTTGTGTGCCATTTTGGAGTTTTGTGTATGTAGATGTATGTTGATTTACCTATATTTAATATAAAATGGTAAGACATAGTCCTGGTCGCTTCTGCTTTTTCTGCTGAAAATGTTCCTTAATGCAGTTATAATTTCACTGCAAATGATAGTGTTTGATAAGAATATTATTAATTCATAGTTTCACATATAGGCAAAGGTGAGTCAATAATTATTAGTGTTTTTTTAATTTACATTTTCTGTTCCTTAATTTTTTGTTTGGTCTGGTATTTTTGGAGTTGATGATTTTCTTCTTTTTTTGAAATTCCTCTTAATAAATTTAATATTACCCACTTTTTGAAAAATGCAGATTCCTTCAGTAGTGGTGAAAAAGATGATGATGATTTACTCCTTGTCAGATATTGCTGTTGCTATTGCTGTTGTTGCTACCAGTAGATGTTTGTCACGAGTTCCCTTAATTGCGAGATATAATTACAAACAGGGACGACGTTTGGGTATGGGGCGGTTGGGCAACCGCCCGGGGCGCCAAGATGTAAAGGGGCGTCAGATCCTGTACGATATATATTATTTACCTTTTAGTATGGTTTTGAACAACATGTAGTGGGCGCCGTATAAATTACGCCCAGGGCGCTGCTGTTATTAAAACCGCTACTGATTATTATGGAAATGTTGTAGGTTTACAGTTTTTTTTATTGTCAATCTCTGTAAAAAAAGGTTGTTGTATAGAAGAAAATAGTAATGTCTCGCTTTTTTTGGATTAATTAATGATGATAGACTTTTAGTCTTCAAAATTCATAATACATTGTTGTTCGCAGCATTTATTAAATTACGAAAGTCTGGCTATGTGATGGTAGTTATCGGATCTTATGCCAAAATATTTGATTTTTCATTGATTTGGGAGATTTCGTCTATATCTATTTACAATGTCTGTCTTTTAGAGTTTGTTCGCTTTATTCACTATTTCTCTCAAGAGTAGCAATATTTATAAAGGAACATTGCATTTAATAACTTTGTTTACATCGGTTAATATGAAGAATCACGTGTCTACGTATTCTTTACATTGTAGAAGTTAAGGACAGTTGAAAAACAATTATTTGTAACGACTAGGTTAATTTGGTTAAATGATTGAAATAATATGATGCTTTTGCAGGCCGATGCTATTAAAGTTGCATTAGTAATTATTGTTAAAATTAAGGAAAATTTAAATCATTGTATCCAGCTACTGAGTATAAGCGTAGTTTAAGTTGTTGTTCAGTGTTTCCCAACATTTGGTCCTTGAGGGGAAATTAAACTTGTATGAAATAGGTACATACCTAGTAAGTGTGGAAATTTAAAATAGAACAGCTGAATGTTTAGTTCTAGATATTTTTCTATGAGTTGCTTTCATGTTCCAGTGATAAAACAATTAACAATGGATTAAATTGGCAATATAGGGCTGTTTGACCATGTATCCGTAGCTAGCTCAGAGTTAAATGTTATTGCTTGCCTATGAGGTCTTATTGTCCGGTGTTTGCATTGATTATCTAAGTTCTAAGGTTCAGGTAGTTTTTTTCAATTTCTAATTAAATCATACGCTGCCTGGGTTTGGGTAAGTACACAGATGGCTACAGGTTTTAGGCCTATTACATTGTGGGACTAAGTGGTACTTTCGACTAATTATGTTTCGTGTGGCCTGGTTGTACCTCTGTCTGCCTCTTTAGGGATGCAGGCGTGGAGATACTTAAAACTTGTTGGGAATCACTGGTTTACTGTTTAGTTTCATAACTAGATTTAAGGTTTTTACGTTCAAAGAGCTCGCTTTGAGTCAAATATATTTAAAATTGAAATCTAATATGAAAGCCATAAACGAATAAATGTGAAAGAATGAATAATGTAATCTTTGTAAGGCAATCGTACTTTAATTTGCAGAAAAGGGGAGTTATCAGCGTTAGAATGTGATAACCCCGTATTCCACTGGTAATCAAGCAATTTAGTGTCAAGGATTATTTAAAAACTATGCACAGTCATTTTTAGGAGGTAGAGCGCTGTGCAGCTCTGCTGGATTACTACCACCGCCTTACATATTCCAGCCGCATTAACACCATTTTACGATATTATCGTGTTCCATGTTGAAGGGCAGAGTACATTTGAACACGTGATTAAAAATTCAAGCTATAAAAAAGCGATTCCCCAGGAACATAGGCTACGAGGTATGAGGCGAAGTCTTTTATTTAAACACTGTCTTACTACCATAAAATAAACACTCGTTGAACACATGTTTTAATAAACACTTTAAAATTGGATTTAAAATGCTGCCACATCATCCACGTGTAGCATGTTATTGGTTGTGTTTCAATTTTAGACAGTGTTTAGTTAAACAGGCGACTATTTTTTTTGTGGTGAGGCGGTTAAACTTTATTATAATTTTAGTTTTAAGCTTTAGTCTAAGTAGCCTTAATATAATTATGGTTTTTTTAAACATGTGACTGGATCCATGTGTATTACGGCCTTAAATGCCTTTTGTGATTCAAGCCTTACTAAATGTTAGTTGTAAATGTCAGTTGTAATTTCGCTTTGGAAATGAATACATTTTATAGTAGAGAACGTTATGTACAAAACAGTATATAAATGTAGCTATCTGAATTGTTGATCTGTAAGCTTTGTTTAAGATTTATTGCATTTTTGTACTTATATTTCAAAGTAACATTATTTAAAACATATGTATGTGTTTAATTTAAGACTTATCGTCTCATTCGTTTAAAAAAATTAAACGTTCGTTGAACAAGCGTTTTTTTTAAACAGTGTTTAAAATTGGATTCTAATCCAAACCTCATCCACGTGCAGCATATTATGAATGTCAATTTGAAACAGTGTTTAGCTAAACAGGTGTCTAAATATATTTTGTAGTCAGGCGGTTCAATTTCATACTATTATAAGTGACTATTTTAGTCAGGTCCATGCGGCAATAAAATATGATATTCATTTGATTAACTACTTGCTCCCGTTTTTTTTAGTCGGAGGGCACAGGATTCAGAGATCAGACTGAAAGTTGGTTGGTAAAATAGACCTTTCTGTCTGGTACTGCTCGTCAGACGCGAGCAAAGGTTATATGTGTTATTACCAACAAGAGTACCTACTAGTGGAAGTGTGCTGTGCAGCATCTTGACCTGACATCAATTGCCTTACTATATCTGTTCCAGCCATCTGCCTATTTCTATTCATGTCATAATGACAATGTCATGTCCTCGTCCGCAGGGTACGGTAGCCGATAGACTTGCACATTAGGATAACACCACGGCCACTGGTCAGATTATGGCTTCACCAATTTTTCCCGTGTTGGTTCGGGTCCACTGAGTAAAATAGACCATCAATCTCTGACAGGCAGTTCGTAAAAGGCGAGGACTAATTGAAATTTAGGTCATTATTAACAAGACCACTGGTGGTAGACTGCTGTGCAGCTACTTGTCCGGGTAGGGATCCACCACCTAATCTATTCATGCCGCCACAATTACTAATAGGTTCTGACCCGAAGAGTAGGGTAGGTGGTAGACTTTAGGGACGGCGATTCTTTCCGAAAAAGATCGATTCGAATCGTTAACTGATAAATCGATTCCCGAAAAAATCGAGGGCTAAAAGATCGATTTCTAAAAATTAGTTATTATTTTTACTTTCCGTTTGGCGTTTACAATGTAAATATAAATACGTTTAATTAAAATAAAAATGTAATTGGCGATCTTTTATAAGTAAAATCAGGGAATGCAATAATAACAATTAGTATTTTCAAGAACATATCAAAGCATCATGTATGATATAAGACATTCATTTTCTAGAAGTATTTTTTACATAAAAAGCAAAAAACAATTATGTACAATTTTTTGTAATGTTGGGTAGCAAACAAGCAGGCGCATCTCTTGATGTTAAGAAATTTACGCTACCTTGAGACACCTTTCTTTTTTTTTATGAATAGCTAATTTGTTGCTATCCGCGAGGTTTTTACAACTTCACCGGGCTATTTTGGGCCGAGCAGAGTGCTCAGCCCGAGATATCATTATTTAAATAGATTGGACTGTTCCCTACTACGCCAGCAACAAGTGCAGTCTCCCGGGAGACCGTACCTCGACTTGCTGCTGCGTTCTGGTTACTGGGTGGACTTGATGGAGGAGTAGTGGCGGCTCGTCGCTCGGCGTTAGGCGTCGGGTGCAAGAGAGATTTTTATCGCCGAGACCGGCGGCGACGGTGTAGAGTGATGTTGTTTTGTGAATTTGTGTTCGGGTTGGGAGGGAGTAAAGCGTTTGCCGCGGTTATTGGTTCCGGAGGATCCGATAACACTTGGCGATTATGATGACAGGAATAGGTAAGGCCGTGGTACCAATCCGGGTGAGTCGCTGCGAAACTCTACCATCTAGTAGGATGTCACGGTGCTAGTGACGGTAAGCATATGCTCGCCTTTCACGAGCTGCCTGGCAGGAAGACAGATGGTCTATTCTGCAAAGGAGCCCGGACCAACTCGAGAACTTATAGTTTCCTATGCTTTATATCTATTTTGTTTGTTCTCGCCATAAAACTATAGGAATACCTCATGTGTACAACTGCCTGCGATAAATAGTGTTTAAATTCTTCGTTTAAGCCTTGAATTTCCTGTGTCAGTGCATTTGTTTATAGAGAATTACTTTTTACAAGCTCAATATATATTTTACAACAGTCACTCAATTATTCAAGGTATACATAAACGACAAATAAATCATACATTTGACATATTTCTTAATCCTTGATTGATACTCGTGATTATCAAGGAATATAAATACTCTTTAGAAAGAGATAATTATCAATAGATTACAACATGACTTTTTTTTATTGAAAAGAGGCGAAGGAAACTAAACACACTGCGATTTAGGAAATTTAGGATAATTAACCCTTTAATCGACAACACTCATTTAATACGGGTACTTTCAACTAATTGTAAATAATTTTATGGTTTATACTAAAACAGAAATTTACGAATGCCGCTTTTCTAGGGTTAAATATTGATTTGCTAAATCGATTCAGTACTAAGTATCGATTACAAAAATCGATTTTTTGGCCTGAAGAATCGATTCTTCGATTAATCTATCTAAGATTGTCATCCCTAGTAGACTTGCACTATAGTCCTGACATCCTGGCCACAGAAGAGCGACGCACCTGTAACATCTATGGTGTCTAAAAATCACGGTTATATTTTACCACCAGGAGAGCCGTGTGCTTGTTGCTGATAGGGCTGGAAACCGGTATTTTTTTCGGTGTCAAACCAGGTTTTTCATAAGAGTCCGTTCGGAATCGAACCTATTTACGAAAGATAGCGCTTCTGGAATTAATCTGGTTAATTTGGTGTAACGTGTGACTAGAGAAATGTTATCTCCTCTCTTCGTTTAGTTCACACTCGCCGCGGCTTAAGTTCGGGAATCAAAATACAACTTGCCTTAACTTGTAAGTAATAAATAAGTATATTTTAATCACTAAATAGAAAACACACGAAGTAGGTATCTATTTACAGTTATTTTCAATTTGATATTGAAAACAAAATAATTCCAAATGTGGGTAATGTTTGGTAAAAAAGCTTGAGGGGAGTGATCATAAATTTAAGGGTTTTACCGGAATTTTAAAACCGAAAAAATACCGGTTTTTGCGACCGGAACTGAAATAAATGCGCTCTTTCTTAACTGTATGGAAGTTCGACAAATTAACCAGGTTTCCGAGCCATGGTTGCTGACCTCTCACATACAAAAAGAACAACCAAAAGTAAGTAATATAAAAAGTTGCCAACAATTTTCACGGCTACCATAATGCAAGCTAAGTTGAATGGTATGAGTTCTGGTGAATGGTTTTTGGAACAAAAACAACAAGGTGATGATATTAATGGTTCTCAACTTGGGTTGGGGCTTTGTTTAATAATATTTTACTATATTTGTTATTTCTGATCAGTCCTTTTTTGTAGTGTTAAATGGCAATCAACACGTATGCGCAGCGCAACTAGCAAGTTGTGCTGTTTCTGTTTGACAAATTTCAATTCGCAACCATAGATCTATTTCTTCCCAGGACTACCACAAAAACTGCGAAGTGAGAACTCCGAAAAGTAGGTAAGAATACACAATAATGTTTACAAAATTTGTATAGCTTACTGTCATTTTATCGTAGGGTACACTTTTAGTCTTTGGAACTAGGTGAAACTAGATTTGTAACTATGAAGGTTAGACTTATACAAACACTCCGATTAAGGTAGTTATATTTTTTGCTTTTACAAAATTAACAAGCGATTTGAATCAAGAAGCATGAGGAAAAGGTGATGATGGAAAGTTCCAGACATAATTTTAAGGAATGGACCTGCAGGATAACTAGTTTAATTTAAATTCAATAAAACTACTAAAAACCGACTTCAAATAATATGTAGTCTACGTATAAAAAGAACATTTTCGATTTGCTTAATCTCAAATATGGTTACTCTTAAATCTTGATTGCATGCAAATTGAAATTTAGAATTGGATATGTCATTATAAATACTCTTGAATACAGTAGGTACTAGCAAAAAAAAACAGTGAATCCGATAAAATAATAATTTATTGTTTACTACTTGTCGCCCATTGGTCGAAATCTGACCATAATAAATTTTAATATCCTGTTGATAAGAACGTCATCTTCATTTCTCAAGACCAACTACTTTGTTTCCAAACTTCTTAATGCGCCGTCTGTGATCTTTTATCATTATCATCAATATATTTGTTTGTGTGCGTCAAATTCATTGTAATGTGGGTAATGTTTTATTTATTGATTTAATTAATGTACTTTATAAGCGTTATTACTTATTGAAAAATATTAGCGTTGTGCACTTCTCTTATACATAAACTATAAGTGTGCCAAATTTTATGCTCCTGCGTCTTCGCAATTTTCGTAAAAAGGGGTCCGAAGTTTTGGCATCACGTATTAATATATAGATTATTAATCAAACTTTAATAATCAGCTAGTGCTGTGTTCAAGAGTAGATACCTAAAATGACATCCGATTCAAATTTCCAATTTGCATAAAATCGAGATTCAAGAGGTAGGGTTACCTACTAGAGCATTCGTTGGCAATGAGACCACCCGAAGCAGGTATGCTCTTTCAAAAATAAAAAACAACTTTTAAAATCAGTTTACAAATAATCATAAAAAAGCAAAGGTGTCCTAACCTTTTTTCAGTTGCCTAAAAAGGCAAAAAATATAACCTACATGTAATACTACTAAAACACACCATCTGCACAGAATACCTACATAAATGAGATACCATCAGAAGTCAGTAGAGCCTAACGACTCTTAAAACCCTTTAGTAAAGATTTGCAAGTACCAGCAGGTTTGTAAATTAGTGTTTTGTAGCCTAGTTAACATTTTACTACTGGATTTGTCCAAGAGTGCAGTTAGTCATATTTACGTGGTCCAGGAATGTGCAGCAACTTGGCCGGATTGTGACAACTGCCTTTTTTCTGCCGCTGTAACACCAGGGCTTGAAATACCGGTATTTTTAGGAACCGGTAGTAACAGCCATTGAGCAACATCGATACCAAAGGCGTTACCTGTACTGTTAGTATCGGTACTAGATTTAGTACCTGTACAATTTCAAGATTTTATAACTACCTATACTCTGGTTTAATATTACCCGTACCAGAAAATATTACATAGTATTGTTTCTTTAGTCGAATATGTATGAACAAGGGCACATTCGATTGAAGAAAAAAATTCAATGTTGACAAATTTAAATGATACCGATACCTAAAAACGAAAATTGGCTGCGCCTAACCTGTATGTAACGGGTGCCTTTATTAAATACAGATTTTAATCAGTATTAATACAGGTATTTGCTACGTATACCGATAATACGAAGTACAGGCAGCCATTTTGGAAGCGGTAATCCAGGTATCGAAATGGCAAGAACCGCTAAGTACCGGTATAGAACCTGTACTTTTGGTATCGGTTCCAAGTGTTTTGTAACACTACATGTGAGGGTACAGTATCTGCTACATTTTTCCACATGTAGCTTAAAATCCTGTCCTTGCGAATTTAAAAGCGGCTCTTGAGTCGTGACGCTGGGTCTTTCATCAGGACAACTCTCTGCTTGTGCAGTCCGGTCTCCTAAAGTCCTTGTTTATTGGCAGTTTGAACTCTAATCATTTATAGATAAATGAGTAGTTTTTTTTCATTACGAAAATTACGAAATTTGATTTGGTAAAATAGCAACTAAAGTTAATGTTACTAAAGTTAGTTAATGTTTTAGAAACTAGTAGTTATGGTTTTAGGTATTTTTTTAATAGAATAGATAACATTCTTAAAAAAGTAGTAACTTAAAACAAAATTCATACAAAAGTTTCTTGACAGTAATTAATGTTCACCCCAGACATGAAGAAAACCATATAAACACTACTTGCTAAATGTGTCACAGTTACACGAAGCTAAAATTACGAAGTAATACATGTGAAAGAAGCTAGACAGTTCTGCTAGGATTGTGATACTTGTCCCTCTGGCTACCGGGAAGGAACTAGGCGTGAAGATATGTATGTGTGACTACTAACAACGAATAAAGAAGACGGCACCCTAGTCCTTAGAAGGAGTAACTTACGCCCACAAGTAAGAAAGTAAGACAAGATTAACGCATAAGGTCACTTCATCCATTTTAGATGCATGTGGGAGGCGTTTAAATCGTACTTGTTTTGTTTGATTAACGTTCGTGAATCCTCCAATTTAAGAGAAACCGCAATAACCTATAAATATCGCCTCTGTGGTCTAGCGGTTCAGGTGTTGGACTTGACCGCATGAGGTCCCGGGTTCGAATCCCGCGTCGGGCAACAAAAAGTAAATTTGTATTTTTCCGATTTTCTAAAAAAAAAATCTTGCTTGGGATTGGATATGTGCCACCTATCACATTGTGGGACTTAGTGTCTTCGGCTAGTCGTGGGTGCCTTGGTTGTGCCTCTGCCTAACTCTTCGGGGATATGGGCGTGAAGATACTAAATATTTTTAATTATTTATACGGGATACTCACGATATATTTTTATTTCATTTGTCGATATTTCGGCCTAGTTGCATAGGCTGTGGTCACGACGGGATAATACGTGACGACGATTTAAGTTTAAAATAATTACCTATAAATACCTTTCATCCATCATAGAGGCCTTCAATATTAGTTGAAATAGTACATATGCCAATTCTTTGTCCATTAGCCATTCTTTTTAATGGAGTATTATGTTTTTAAAATAAACTTCTCGATCTCATAATAAAATCCGTACCATTACAGAAATGTAAAAATGTAAGGATCTTCACGCCTGTAACCCCAAAGTAAGTAGTATGCGAAATGGCAACCACGGTTAGTCATAGGCACGTAGACTCTCAATATAATAAATGGAAAACCTTTCTCCAACCGGGTACTCATCCAATTATCCAATCCCGAATTAAATTTTGAGTTGCTCGAAAATCGAACATGAGCCTTTATGTAGTCAACACCAGCACCGCATAACTAGAATATAGAGGCGAGTAAGAAATGCATCAATTTTAAATTATATTATCGCCTCTGTGGTCTAGCGGTTCGGAGTCAGACTTGACTTCTTCAAGTCCCGGGTTAGATCTCCGGGTCGGGCAACAAAAATAATAGGAAATGTGTATTTTCAACATAACATAACGTTGCCCGGTAGGCGATATGCTTGCCACCTTATATATTGTGGGACTTACTGTCTTCGGCTAGTCGTGGGTGCCCTGGTTGTGCCTCAGACTACCTCTTCAGGGATATGGACGTGAACATACTTTTTTGAAATTATAAAGTGACGTCAATTCTGACCCCAGATATAAAATAACTTATTTGTATTAATTATTGAAATAATAAAATATTGGTGTTAAAACGCGAAAGGACATGCTCCGCTGGTTCGGTCATGTGGAAAGAATGACAGATGAAAGATTGACAAAGCAGATATACAATGCGAATGTGGATAGATGTAGTTACCAGGGGAAACCAATGTTGATATTCCACGATCAGATCACTCGGATATTATCCGAGGGCTGTGTCAAGAGTCTCCGAAATCGGCGTGCTTGTATGAAAACGGTAATGAATGTGAAGGAAGCCAGACAGGTTTGTCAGGATCGTGAGGTCTGGCAGACCTGTTATTCAATGTACTTTGTGGGTATGGCAATCGATACTCTCTCCCTACCCCGTAAATGACTCGGCGTAAAGATATGTATGTATTTAATTATTAAAATGAGTCACTTGAAGTACTAGCGACATTACGCCGTTGATATTTTTTCCAGCCCGAGACTTTTCACCAAGAATGAAAGCCAGTGTCATATCTGTTATCTGGAATCTATGCCCTAATTCATAAATGAAGCATTTAGTTTCCTAACGCGTTGTTCCCAACGTCTCTACCACAAGGATAAATGTATTGCTATTGAGAGCTGCATACCTATATAATATAACAGTGACCGAATGTAAAAGAATGAAAGTGTATTCAGTCTTTCATTCATTAAAAAATGTTTGTCAGATCTGGTTCATGTTTAAATAAGACCACATGAGAAGCACTTACTTTCAAAAAGACTAAGAAACACCAAAATTAATTATCTAAGAAAAAAATGAAAAATACACTCAGATTGAATACATCATCTTCTAAAGTCGGCTGAAAAAAAACTGCTCCTATGTAATAATGACATACCGGGAAAACCATTGGTATACATAATGCCATTTTATTTTTCGCTTGAAACTGGGACGTTAGTTTTTTCATCGATTAACAGATTTCATGAACGTTATACAGTAGTTACATGTTAAGTTTATTTACTTAGGAAAATTAAAAAAAAATTACTTAAATTACAATAGATACATACGAGGGGCCTTCAATAATTACTTAGCCTCATCGCCCCATGGCGTTGTTGTTACAAAAGAGTTTTACTATCGTGCAGTAAATACTTTTTGAAGTCTATCAAGTA
>NJDC01001621.1:749746-770540 GCA_002245475.1 Calephelis virginiensis | reverse complement strand
AGCCTATGCTTTTACGAGCTGCCTAGCAAGTAAGGCAGATGGTCTATTCTGCAAAGAAGCCCGGACCGACAGTATTACAAAAAACTTGTTTAGGAAGTATATTTTAATAAAACTTTAAAAACAGAATGTAAAATAAATTACATAACTTCTTATAATTTATTATGTCATAAGCAGTAAATCTTTTGTTGACCTTGTATGTTTACATTGCAATGTCATGTTGAAATCGTAAACTAATTTTTATAAACTTTCAAAAACAAAACTTTGTGCACTGAATTATTATTAGATAACCTACCAGTAATAATATCTTTACAATATAAGTACATCAGACTATGAATTACATATAAGTATACATAAAACAACTGAATACATATCTATTAAAAATACAAAAATATAAAATACTACTTAGTATCAAATTCAAAAGAACTTCAAAGCGAATTATGTGATATATAAAAGTAGTTAATAATTACACGATGTTGCCGAAAACTATCTTATTATTAACAAACTTATTGATTCACTAACAACAAAAGACTAAGTACAGAGTACAATTGATAAACATAACTTGTAGGTATTTAGAATTACATTTTATTCCATCGCGACCATTACCAATATTTAATGCAAATTAAGCATTAGATTCATATTCTTACATTTAAATATTAAATTAAAACTACGTTTAATTAAATGATTCAAACGTTGAAATTGATGTAAAAGTTTTATAAGAATAGGGAGTGGACCCAGTGAGTGATTATGAGACAAAGAAACAGTTCACTGTCGACTGATGATTGCTATCGTGAGTGAATTCACATATAGATATACAGAGGAATGTTAATAGTCTGCAAGTAAGCGGGAAGTTTAATAAACATGTCAGAAATAAAAACAATGGGATATGGTTATGGTTGGTTGTTATGGTTGAAAATCTTCATGAAGAATTTTATAATAAGACGAAGCAATTTGGATGATGTGAGAAAAAATAAAGTCCGCCAGGTTAGAAATGAATTACTTATAAGAAATTCTTGGTTAAAAAAAATATTAAAAAGAAATAATAAAATTTAACAATTCGTTATTCATCTGAACCCATTTACAAAAGTACTCAGCTGAAACATACTCATACTTTAGTATTTGTGACGATTTAATCGTTATATCGAAATTACATACACAGAATCTGAAACCTAAAATGCTACATTAATCTTGGAAATATCACCATTGATCTAAATGTAAAGAAAGACCACTTGTAAGTCTTTGTATAATAATTACTCCGTCAATTCAACAGTTTGGAGAATGATCGACATTTGAATTTGCAAATTTCCTTGATTATTATTTTTGAAATTCACGAGCTAGTTTTTTGATCGCGCGTTCCACATTTCGAGAATTTTATTAGTCATCACATTCGTAACTAAGAACAAGAGTAATATTTACCGGGTCTACGATTTTCGTATTCTATAAGTAATATTATATGAAAAAAATATATGTAATTCCTCTTTTGAGAGAGCGGTTACATCAGCTCACAGATTCATTTCTTTTGTGTTATTGTTAAGTTGAAATCCCATTAGAAACTGTCAGGAACTGATTTTATTGGAGCTTTGACGCCTTATAGTGTTTTTAAGTAATAATCATTTATAAATGGGTTGAATTCTATTTGATGTAAGCACATATTTGTGAAAAGGGAAAAATAATTGACACGAGAACATTGGAATATTAAAATGAGTAACGACTTTTAAAATGTCGATTCGTTCTTCAAACCAATTCAGCCTACTAGTCGAGAAAAGACCGAAGTAGAAGTACTTATAGTTTATATGTTTTATTAACATAAGTTATTTTAGAGTTCATCGTGTTTTGGTCCCGAGAACTCTTCGTGGCTAATAAAGCCATTTTTGTCTTTGTCTTCATGTTGGAAAATTTCTTCAACAAGTTTGTCGTGGCTTTCCAACATTTGCTTGATATCATCGCTGACTTCAGCACCATCAGGAGGGACCATCTGTTTCTTCAAGTATTCGCTTACCTGAAAAATTATGAAACTTTGGTTTAGATTCATAATAATGCTACATTTTGAAAAGAATTTGTGAATTAACGACTTAATGAATGATTAAAAGATAGATGACGCTTTGAGTGCGGCTGTAAATGACAGATTACTTAAATGTTAAGAAAACCTCACAAAAAAACAAGCACGATTGACTTGGCTATCTATGAATATATATAAATAATCCTGCAAGTTTGTTTTTTGAGCTATAAAAATATCTACTTTCCATTTAATAGTCAAATTTTGTTGAATAATAAAACTATAAACATCTTAATATACAGAGTACGAAAGTGGAAGTGCAACATTGTACGTGATATGTTTTCTTTTTTATTTCGTTCTTCATGAAGAATAAGTATTAGATTCAATTCATATCATACCAGACAACTTTTCTGGTTTTTTGATTTGATATCCTTTGCACAAGAATGAAGAAGTTGCTCCCGTATCCCGTTTTCATTCCTATCGTTACGTTACTTCTTGGTTGAGAATTTGTCAAATATCAGCTTGTTTTAAAAGCTGTAGGAAGTACGTCAAGCGTTTACTCTCGTTTTCGTAGCTATTCGAAAGTGGTCACATATTTGCTAAATGGTAACAAAACCACGTATTTAAAATTTAGATTACGAGTATTATTAATTAAAGATCAGGAAAATAAATCGAGAATTACATTTCAAGTATTTGAAGAAAATAAAAAGAAATTAGAGAGCTAGAAATAATTAATTGATACAGTTTCTTAAGTATGAAAGATTGAACTGTATATATGGAGATTTAAAGATCTGAAGAAGAGCCTAACTACTCAAAGAAGAAATAGTGGTCAAGAGCTTCACATCTTAAGACTTTTGAGATGACCCACCACCCAGCTCATTGTTTTAAACTGACCTCCTCTCTAGATAATTCTTTATCACGGTCTGTGTCCATCGCTTGGAACGCTAAGTCTATACTCACTTCTTCACGGGATAGCATGTTGTCCTTGTCAGCATCGATTTCTTTGAAGACGTTGGTGGTTGGAGGCGAGTCGCCAATGTTGATCAACTCAACTTCGAAGTTAAGATTGGCACGAGGAGGGATCACGTTACCGGCTCCGCGGTCACCGTAGCCCAAGGAGGGGGGTATCGTCAGCTTACGTTTTTCACCTGTAAATAATTAAATAATTATAAGTTTGACGTAATAAACTGCTGGTTATCAACGTTTATTAAGAATACGACTAGGTTTTAAGTTCAAAATTAAGCTAGTTTTTGTAAATTTGGTTTCAAACTACGTAAGTAAGTTTTCGGCTACTCTACTATCTAAATTAATGCGATAGTGGTAAGCGTTGACGTAGTGTTATGGGACTGAGGTGAAATGGTTGTACTAATTAAAGAGAGAAATCACTAAATATTACGTCCTAGGTGTGGATAATTTAGGTAAATGTAATAGTTATAAGCTCTTTGCTAGGAGTTGGTCTATAATCTATATATTTCAAAGAAATCAACTCCACTCAATCAACCAAATCTTGACTCAGAGGTGACTTTTTTATCCTGATAAAAATTCGTATGCGTGACAGGTTTTTGAAAAAAGCGAGGCCGCAGTAAACAACTAGCTTTAATAAGATTGTAGAACGAGAGCTACTGAACTTTACAACATGTTAAATGATTTTAACTATCTTAAAGTTGGTGACGTAACCAGAGAATGTTTGCCAGTACGATAATTTCATGATTGGCCAGTTATTGGTAAAATATTATAAAAAAATCTTGACTTTGTTAGTTAGATGATTGTCCCTTAGTTCTATGGTATTATGCTCTGACAAAAACTTCTAATCGGTTAAATAAGCTGGTAGGTTACATTATCCTTCCAAACCTTTGTTATAATAGACCCTCAAAATTTCGGCCCTATAGGGACGGGTTTCGAAACTTTTACTTTTTAGCAAACACTTGTAACGTGTTTTTAACCGATTCCGAAAGAGACAATTTTTTTTGTATGATCGTTACGCGATTACTTGGCCCATTACGAACTGATTTTAATGGTAATATTTTTAAAACGTAGGTTATGATTCAGAGGTGGTCGCTTGTAAAGCTTAAGAGCTGACTGATATTTTGGATTTATATTCAATAATGCATCTTTTTTGTGATCTTAGACGACGTGGTGTTAAAAAAATGGACTCAGTTTTTTTGCCTACCTTTTTGTTTTTTACCTACTGTATTTGTGCCTATAAATATTTAAAAAAACTTCTGAACGTTGTTCAAGTACCTTGTGTAATGTCATGCACGTTTTTATTTTTTATATTATATTATATCACCAAGTGGTATGGGTTAATGTTAAAATTCCCACATACCCGTACTTTAACAAGTAGTGAAAAATATATTTTTTTCTGCGTGATTAAAAAGTTAAATCATACTCTAAATTATGAATGTACAGTAAGTCTTATTAAGCGAGTACGATTACACTCAAACACAAAAACCTTGAAACTTAAAGACGTGAAAATTTAACGATCTCGTTTAAAAGAGAACAACTTTGTAATGTAACACACTTAGTCGCAGAACTCATGGAGTGGTTATTACCCGCGGCGGTTGCGGGCCCGCAGGTTCTGTAGAATGTTTATGTGCAAAAAGTAAGAGCACATATTTTAACGACGCGTTTTGAATCAGCAGCGCCCGCGGTTGTATGCGGTTTCCGCGGCAGCGGTCGCCCGCCCTAGAATCTTACAAGTTTGCGGGCGATTATTTCAACCGTGACGGCTACGTGATCGCACAAATTACCGGTCTCGCGAGTTTTAAAAAAACCGCAGTTCCGCGACCGCCGCGGGTGCGGGTTAAAACCGCTCCGTGAGTTCTTTGCGCATCAGTTATTTTACGCGCTGATTATGTGCGATAAACACAACTTTTAATAAAATATCTACATTACATCAAAAGATTTAGATATTGTGGTAATTACCGTTTCATATAATTTTTAAAACCAATTCTTAGGGGAAAGATAAATGTATGTATATTATAAAGGGTTTCTGGATGGTATCTTGTGATGGTGGAATTGTGTTTTACGCAATATAATCTAAGTCGCGTTGCTGTCGGTAGTCCACTAACGGCCAATGTTAATAATGTATCTCAATCTAATGCATTTCAAGCAATCTAGATAGCTGCGTATCCGCCGGCCTATCCTATACCTAATTGCCATAGTTATCTTGTCCACAGATATGTTATTGGCAAGCGGATAACATAAAAATTGATCAAAATATCAATCTTGGACAGCAAGTTTTGGATTAGGATTGATTATTAATATTGGCCGTAAATCAAGTTGGTATAAATTTAGCGGATTAGTCCGTAAATATCATATGAAATATTCAAAGAATTCGAAATTTTTTAAGTAACCTTTGTTCATAATGTTCTCGTTTTTATGGCTATAAAAGCTTAGATGCGGTGGGCGACGCTAACGCAGTATAAGACTGATCTCTTCTATGTTTAAACTAAGTCGCTATTAGGTACAATAAGCTAACTTGAGCGACACGTTTTTGATTTTTTTTTTGTTTCAACACAAAATTGCGTTTAAACGGCATTTCGTTTCAATGCAACAAAAAATTGCAAGATGCTGTACGCGTTTCTAACAGGCAGAAAACAAGATCTATAAAAAACGCACTTCCACAACACGTCAATCAACGTAGTATACAAAGGTTCTATAAGCGCCTCGTGTGTGTGGTACACAAAAGTCAGAAAGATCTTCATAAAGCGAATTTCCAAATCACAAATATCATCATAATCGTTGCGTTCTGCTTACCGCGTGTTTAAGCATGCGTGACATGGAAGCGTCTTTTCGTTTATTTTTATAACGGAAGTTTAGCTGTTTTCTGATTTGTGAATTACTGAATAGAGGCCTTATTTACAATTTATGTTACCACAAATTCCGTAAAGGCTTGAAGATACTTTGAAGGGTAACCGAGAAAGTTCAACAATGCGCAGCTGAAGACAGTTATAATAATAATCATGTTTAGTTAAACATATAATTTGCAACACTTGCGTAATAAAATTGCAGAATATCTTTGCAATATTTTTATGAATGTAAATTTATGTTTGTATTTCAAGATAACTACGATGAACAAAAAGAGAACCACTCTGCCCAAACAAACAGAAACTAGCTTTTAAAAATGTAAAAGCGCTAACATATCGGCTGCAAAAATTTAGAGATAGATGAATATTTGCTTCTGAAACATCAACATTGAGTTTATTTTGTAAAGAGTTGTATTTAAAGATATAGTTATTAGCATTTTAAATTATAAACTACAGAACGGATTTATATAAAACTTTTGAAGGATATAGTTATAGAGGACATAGATTAGGTATACATCAGAATAACATATAGGCTGCAGTTTATAAAAAACTACAATTTGGTACGCGGGCGAAACCGCGAGTGGAAGCTAGTATTTATTAATTCAATATTATTATTTACTTATACATTTATTTTAATTGTTTACTCAAACGACATAATAATAATCAAACAAAGCAAAGTAAAAGTAGAGAAAAAATCCGGCGATCACTTCTTACTGGCTCTTTCGAACAAAATTATCAGATGTAAGAGGGTAATTCTATACAAATTCTGTTATAATAATAGTAATCTATACATAGGCTGCTTCGTGATTTTTGTTCGTTGTACCTACTTCCGTTTTTTTCCTATTGGCCCAAAGGTTGGCTAGTAGAGCAAGTTCAACGCAATAAACTCACATTTTGCATAGTTTATTATGTTAATATGAAAAAACCTTTAAATAAATCCACCCTAGTATAAAAAATGCGAAAGTCTATCTTTTGCTTTATATATTTATATAGCTACAGATCCGAGTTTAGGCTATTATTTAATAAAAATCAACCCCTGAACGACAATAACGGGATTTATGAAAATCGTATTACTATTCTGTGCTGAAGAAGTTGCGGGCAAACAGTAAATAATATTAAAATTGATGTTAGGTTTCTGCATTTTAATTGCATTTAAGCTATAAATATAAAGTTGGTACGCAGAGTCACAATTAAAACACCCACAACTAGCCAAATGCAATAAGTCCCACAATGTGATAGGTGGCAAGCCCAATGTAAACCGGACACTAATCCAATCCCTAAGGAATATATTTTTTTGTTATCAGAAAATTGGAAAAACCACATCTTCTTTTTGTTCCCGTCCTGGGATTTGAACCCGGGACCTCATGGAGTCAAGTCCAACACCAGGACCGCTAATTCATACAGGCAGTTATATATAATTTCAAAAATAAAAAGTAATATAATGTTCTATAGAAACCTGAAAGGGTTATATTTCAATTTAAATAAATGAGAATGACCATGGGAATCCTTCGTTAAAATAATATGGAGCAACATATATGATTATATTTGTAATGCCCTTGTGACATTTCAAATTGAAATGTACATTTTAACCACATGTTTAACACACAATACAGACGGTCAAACATTATAATCAGTACAAAAACATTATAATGTTGTGCCACTTTTCCTGCACTGTTTTAGCTAACTATATCCCGCTTGGAAAAAGAAGAAAGAAAAAAATATTTGTTTGCGGAATATGAGTGTTACAAAGATGTTACAAAATTATTTATGCGTTCCTACATATTGTGGTGTGCAAATATTTTAATATGTTTTTAATTATATATTCACGATTTACTATATACACACTGTTTTTTGTTTGTTTTGAGATTACATGATTATTTATTAATACACACAATTCATAGAATGTAAATTAATTTATCCCTATCTACCGTAAACTACCACCGTTTCCAAACCTAGCCAGACAGGAGAAGAAACGGCGAAACAAACTCCTGCGCACCCAACATTCTGCAATTAAATTAATCATATTAGAAATACTGTATTATTTATTCTTATCTGCAAGAATATCTTTGACATTATAATATTTTTTCTCTAAAAGTAAGTTGAATACCTTTTTTCGAAATCTGTTTAATGGAAGTGATTTAAGATTATCAGGAATTTGAATTTGGTCCACTTTCCTGTTTTGTACTTGTACAACATTTCATAATTTTCATTTCATTTCAACATTTAATAATCACTATTAGGATTTTCCCCGTATTGGTCCGGGTATATAAGTTCTCGAGTTGGTCCGGGCTCCTTTGCAGAATAGACCATCTGCCTTTCTGCCAGGCAGCTCGTAAAAGACGAGCATAGGTTTATCATCGCTAACACCGTGACATCCTACTAGGTGGTAGAGTTTCTCAGCGACTCGTCCGAATTGGTACCACCGCCTAACTTATTTTTGCCGTCATTACGTAATTGCCGTTGACGTGTTCCTTGTCAAGGGCAAGGTATACTTGAAAGGGTAAGAGGACAAGGTAAGGGAGGGTTTTAGGTCTAAGATCCCGTCCTCAGGTAGGCAACGCACTTTGGTGTCTCTAGGCGGCGTGAGTTTCTTACCATCAGGAAATCAGTCTGCTTGTTTGCCTTCCATTATTCGTTCCATTCGTACTAACATTTAACCTGGTTTTTGTAATACTCAAACAGCTGTAACCATATTTTTGGTAATGGTAACGTGTTGTGATTAAAAAAAAAACCGCAATATTTGCCTTTCGTTGTAAAAAAAAGTAAATAGAAAACAATAAGGGGCACAGAAAAATTCTTATGACTTTATGTTGCACCTTTATTGTAATTTATATGTTTTTTAATGCAGATAAATAAAAAAAAACTCGAACATGTTTAAAAATAACTAACATGAACTACTACCACTACTTCCCCATGTTAGTCCTTAGGGGTTTGATGTATGAAAGTAGCCAGTGTTTAAGTTCGGTTATTTATATAAACTAGTGGCCGCCCATTGGTCGATATTCGACCAAAACAAATTTTAAAATCTTGATGATAAGAACGCCATCTTCATTTCTCAAGACCAACTACTTTGTTTCCAAAGTGTATGGAGCTCCATCTGTGATCTTTTATCGTTATCATCAATATATTTGTTTGTGTGTCAAATGCATGGTAGTGTGCGTTTTATTTATTGATTTAATGTACTTTATAAGCATTCTTATTGAAAAATATTAGCATTCTGCATTTCTCCTACACATAAACTATAAGTGTGCCAAATTTTATGCTCCTGCGTCCATGCAATTTTATTAAATAGGGGTCTAAAGTTCTGGCATCACGTATTAGTATATAGATTTGATGCATGTCAAATTTCATATTAATTGGTTTAGCGGTTTGGTCTTGAAAGAGCAACAGACAAAAAGAAAAGCAGACAGACTTTCGCAATTATATATATAAAAGAAAAGCAGATTCGGATAACCTTTTATGCTTTGCTATTTCTAAATTAGTTTGGATTTTTTTGTTTTTTCTCAATGTGCTTCTTATTCGTGGCAAGTTCTTAATTTGGACAAAATCTATACCGGAAGTGGGTACAGGATGTGTCCCTGTCTATTGATTTCTGAACTTATCTATTTATATCCTTAATTTTTTAGGATTTCTGATGCATTATTTTATAATGCATGCATCATTCACGAATTAAGGTAGAATTATTTAACAATAAAAAGTGGGCGTAGAAATTACAAATATCATCAGTTTCCTGTTTATTGAATAAGTTAAGTATAAGTTTTCAATTCTTATTTTACAGCTACATTTAAAAAACATCAAATAAATGAAACTCACCAACGCACATGTCCAACAGTCCTTGATCCCAACCTTTGATAACTTGGCCATTGCCGATTTGGAAAGTGAATGGTTGGTCTCGTTCATAACTGTAACAAAAACATGTTTATAAATTCTCACTGTATTGACTGTTTCCAATTATATTGACTATACTCACTATATTACTCTACAAATCCTAGGAAACGAAATTAAAATAAAATTTAAAAAAAATCATGTGTTAGTCTGGATCATCTGTGTATAACCATGCCTAGGCAGTTTGTTAGAAGCGAGCGTAGGTTACATGTTACATGGCAATGTTTACAGCCAGTGTATACAACAGTGTTTACTACAGGGCTTTTTAAGGCTAAGTTTTGATTAACGCGAACCACAACCACACAACAACGGTATGGTGGTGGTTGTTGTCTCACTGTCGTACGTGTGTATTAAGCCTAATTATGAATATTGCCAGACTACCCGCTGATTAGGCTTATCCTTTGCTATATTAATCTTCGATTTAACTGCAGCTAATTACGATATTCCATTTTATTTATATTAAGCTACACATGCTGTAATATTCAGGGTTGCCACGTTTTGGATAAATAAATCGGGACAGTCAGAATGTCGTTAGAAACAATCGGAAAATAGGTTCAGTTCAATCAGAAATATAAGAGGAAAATTAAAAAGTTTTTTTACGCATTAATATAGCGTATTATTATTTTAAACTTTTTTCATACATATTTGTTATTGCTAAAAGCCATGTTAGTTAAATTTAAGCCATTTTTAATATAACAAATATAGAACAAATTAAAATAACACTGAATTGAAATAAAAGTTTTTCATCGTTCCAATTAAATCAATATCATTGGTTCGGGACTTTTAATAGGCCATCGCGTCCTCTTATCAAATTCGAGACCGTCCCCGCAGAATCTGTAAAGGTGGCCACACTGGTAATGGTAATTTATACAAAATTATGAACGCATTAACACAGTAATAACATAATCCTCTAACTATGAAACAGAGTACAACCACGTACTACTAATTATATTAACGATTGTGTCGTAGCGGATTGTCCATATATTTTAGCAATGTGACCGAGCCATCAGATAAATTGGCGCGCAGAATAACACTATTATATAGGCCTTTGTTCTGAAGTACAGTTTGGTGCACCCATTAATGTTTATCACACACATAAGCTGATTTGAATGTAACATAGACACATCTGGGCTAATGTAGTTTTAGGATTGCTTCAGCTATCGTTAATTTTTAGTTTGAGAATTGAATCAGTCTTGAATATGCTATAGCTATAGCTATTTATTTGGAATAGGATTAATGTTAATGGGTAACATAATCCATACAAAAAAATAAAATTGGAGTGTCTGTTTGTAATGTAACAAAATAGTAATTTTACCATTTTTCTTTGTCTGTATGTTTGTTCTGAATAATTTCATATAGTTAATGTACTTTTACTTTGATATAGTTAATGTAAAAAAAGTAACTTCCAAAAACACAAAAGACAAAGTCAAGGGCTCAGCTAGTATACACTAAATCCATAACCATATTTTTTCATTCAGGTAAAGTAAGAAAATTTGGCAACACTCTTAAAACTAAACCTTTATCTAAAATATTTTTAAAAACAACGATTGCTACGTATTGTACACAGAAACATGCCATAGAACGAAGGTTATTAAACTTTTTGTCGGTTTGTCTGTTTGTTTACTTTTCACTGTTTGGTGAAAAGTAACACCAACGGTCACACAAAATTTGGGGAAAATCCATTTAATAGATTTTACTATTCTATGGATTTTCATCAAATTTTGTGTCACTTAAAGGGCCGGGTCAACAATATGATACCTTTTATTACTTATTATACCTTTTATTGTTTTCGTTGCAATCCCTAACCACGAGTGCACAAAGTCGCGGACAAAAGCTAGTCATATAATTTTGTAACTAAAATAATATTTAAACGGTGATTACATAACAAAGATTTGTAGACCTCTTCTTCTACACGGGAGCTGATATTAATAATATTGTCTAGTCAGGCTGTCAAAGACTATTCTGGCATTGTAATATTTAATTGTCTGTCGCGTGAGAGGAGCCTTAGTGTAATTAAATTACCTGAGAAGAGACGAGACAACCTTATATAATCAAAACTATTAAGGTTTGTATATAGCTCAGAGTAATTGTTAAAAAAAGTATCTTCACGCCCATATCTAGGGACCAAGCGGGTACGCATCACTAGCCAATCGAGCGCAAATTCAATCCCCGGCAACTTCCTTTTTATTACAAAATTAAAAACATACTTTTTCTTTTTTTTTACTGCCCGACCATAGATCACAGAAGCGATAGACATTGTTCTCCGATCGAATCACATGGGCTATATTAAAAGGCTCCAAAACCAGTGTGTATGAAAAGAGTAATTGCCAAAACCTAAAGAAAGAAAGAAAAAGACATTTCGCGGTTGTTCCTACATTATTTTTGGAATGAATTCTATTTTCAAATGAAAATCATTGCAATAGCTGTTTAATTGTCTTAATATAGAACTCAAAACACCGAATATTGAAACTTTTTATTGCTTCAGCATTTATAGCTACTGTTCGAGATGACAAAAAAGTGTTTCACACACACATCCACTCAAATTCTGTACGGAAAAATTACTGACGTGTGGCGATCCCATAGATTTGTTTGGATTTACTCCTTCATATTTATTTTCTAAACGGAATGCCGTAATGAAATTCCGAATGTATTGCCGGCCTTATATGGCCTTAAATTTCCGTGAAAGAATTCCGTGTGTATGTGCAGATAATATCACATCGAAACATCTAGAAATTAAAAGGAGTGTACGCACTTTGACCCGAATAAAATCATAAGTAATGATGACTAAGCAATTCCGCATATTACACTTGCAAGATTACGAACTTTTTACAATGACATAAGACAACGTACTGAACGGACAACTTTCACTATTCTGCACATCTCAACATACAACTTATTACGATATTTACATATTGGACTTAAACTGGTAATAACCCATTGCATAATGCCAACAAAATATTTGTCAAGTTGGAACTTGTTTGTGAATGGCAAAAATGATGGCAACACTGGTTGGTGATTTATTATTGTTATGACATTTTAATTGTTGTAAATTTCTCGTGTAAGAGATAAATTTGAGTTTTGGCGCCATCGAGAGAAAAGATGGTCAAAGTTTTTTCATAATTATTGAATTTCGTGTTAATATTGAGTGAAATTAGTCAACTTTGGTGGCATTTTGTACAATTTTGTTCAGTAAAAGTGCACAAATGAAATAATCATAAAGAAATTAGCGTATCGCATATTTTCTTGTTGCCGCCAAATCTCGTTACATGAGCTTGTGTAAAAAGGCCACCGCTTTAACCAAGAGCCTGATATGACTTATTGACGACTTACGACTGATGACTAATTAAAATTAATTGAAATTGATATAAATTTTGATGCAAATTTCTACTTGACTAATGGCTAAATATGGCAATGCAAGAGAAAGAAAGAAAGAAAGAGATAAATTTAAGAAATCGAAATAATTAGTAAGAATGTAATTACTTTAAACATATAGATCCACTCTGGGGTCTAGTGGCTCTGTGCTGGAGTTGACTTAATGAGGTCCCGGGTAAGATCCCGGATCGCGCTACTCAAAATTAGTTTTTTCAATATCTAATAAAAACAAACGTTACTGGGATTGAATAAGTGCACGCTTTGCGACAGATGTGCTTCTAATTACATCGAGACTAAGTAATACATTCGATTAATAGTGATCTTTGTCTACGGGTAAGGGTTTGAAAACATTTAAGCATTTGTATTTAATCTATAGTCGATCAACTAGTAGCTGTAAGCTGAAGTGATCAGCACGAAAGAGGTACATCATAATCGTGTGATTTGTTATGTCTAAGGTTTCTTAAGGTAAGGAGATTCTTTCTCTTAAAATTTCCGTTAATTTAATACACTAGCAATGAAAAGCGGCTTTTTCCGCGCGGAAGTCAAAGCACGGATTTTTATTTCAAATACTTTCTATTGGTTTCTACTTTACAGATTTTGGTAAAATGCGACACAAATTTTAGTTGAGATCTCTATCTTTTAAAATTATTTGGGAGTTTGTCTGTGACTCGCCAAAAGACAACTGACAACGGATAAGAGGTGCAAAATATTATGCCAGAAATATTTGAACATCGTACGGGTGACACATGAACAGTAGAACCACTTTCCGGGTCCAACTGTATTTTAAATTATCCAGGAACCTATTGATTTATACCAAAGACAATATATTTTATCTCTGGCTATTCATACAAAATTTCAACTAAATTAATCCATCCGTTTAGGAGTTAGGTAACAAACACACGTGCAGAATTCTAATAGATTTGGTTGACTAGGAAAGTTCTTACTTAATGTGGTGAATTTTTAGCCTATACAGTTATATTTAATTAAGTGTTAACCTAAGCATAAACTATATGGAGGATATATAAACTATATCGAAGATCAGTCACTTCAAAGTTTCCACAAACCGGTGGAAATTTATTTGATTTCAGTGTCTTACAACCCCAAGTACATACAAGATGCAGTATTTACCTTGCAAACAAGCCTGTCTGCCGTTTAATACGCCCAGATTATGGGAAAAGTACCTTGATATTTGATACTTTTAGACAGAAATATCATATATTAACTGTGTATTTAAAACGCATATTTTTAAAACTCATGGTTTATTGTTTCTGAATCAAATCAAATGTTCTTTCCCCCTTGTTAGTCCGGGTTCATTTGCAGAATAGATCATCTGCCTTCCTGCCCTGCAGCTCGTATGAGGCGAGCGTATTATTATTGTCACCAGCAACTGGCCTCGTGTAGTGCAATTTCAGCGGGTAGGGATCCACTGCCATACATATTGCTGCCGTCATAATGCCAGTGTCAAGTTCCAGTCCAGAGAGTAGGGTAACGGTAGACTTGCAGATCAAATCGATTATTCCGACTACAGAAAATCAACATTACATCTATGGCGTCTATAGTTTATGGTTGCCACTTGTCGGAGAGTCGTGATATAAACAATACCTTGGTCTATAAAAACTGCTAAATGTACGAGTACATTTGCTTTACTCTATTCAAATGAATGCTTTATTTGTGAATAGATGAACCGATTTATGTTACATACATACGCCAATTTTTTACCCCTTAAAAAATGAGCTATGAGTGCCAAACAGCACGAAATATTAATTAAAATTAAAAATGCTTTGGTAAATAACTAATAATCTTAACACATCGGCCATACTTCGGACAGCGACGCCTCTATAACATCTATGGTGTCTATAGATTACGCTTGTCTCTTAACAACAGAAGCGTGTGTTCCGTTGTCTTATTACATAGATAAAATGGAAAAGTTTTACGCCGACTCGCCTGGATTAGTACCAGTGTCTGACATCTAAATCTACCGCTATAATAGTTCTTGCCACTGTCGTGTTGACATTGATATTGATATTGACACTAAATTAATAGGAGATAAGCCATTATACTGTAGTTTCTGTAATGCTAGATGCATTCTAGACGGTTGTAAAACACGTCTTCCAGCTAAGGTAATCTTGGAGGAAAATTGTTTCCATCTTCCGATTATTATTAAATTTGGATCAAATGATGCAAACCAGTGTTTACAAGCATCTAGAACGCCTATTATGTATAAAACAAAGAAATTATTATTATTATTAATAAAAACTAATCGACTTGGAGAACTTCGTATCGCTTGAAAATAACAACAGTTGGAATAGGGAAAAATAATACTGTTGTCATCCATTCCCGTTTTTTTACATCAACTTCTCTCCCGACAATGATTAACACAACAAAAATGATCAAAATCGGTCCATCCGTTCTGGCGTGCCACGTGATGCGATGATTACACGAAATGGGGATTCATTTTTATACATAGAATAAGTCTTTATTCCGCTCGAAATCGTAGTCTGTCGCTAGTGTGTACTTGCCTTAACTGATTCTTAAATTTTCATTAAATAGTTCTGTTACGTTGTAGGTGATTTGTCGTGAACACGTGATAAGAATGGGTGAACGCAGGTATGATACAGGACATGTGAAAGTGAGGCCAAGAAGTTAAATCGAAAGTAACGCTGGCAAAGTGAAAACCATTGTGATCCAACTCTCTCCTCACGATGCTGTATCTCCCATAACATTATTCACACTATTAACACAACAACCGGTATAGCTACTACTATAATAATAGTTAAACAATGCCAAATCTATCTAGGTATATTATTATTATTTACATTAACAATATTTCTTCTTTCTAACAACAAATATATACATATATATGTAAATTTAATTTAAAAAAACAGATTTCTACTGACAGTCGCCTCTTGACTTAACCGTCAGTGGTCAGGGCGACAAACTAAGAAACTTCCGCACAATGCATGCCGTCCGTCATGGCATACTACTGCCTTTTGAATCTCATCCCTAACCCAGGAAAGTAGCGAGAGTTTCTTTAGATATTGGGTAAAACTCTTTGCTATGAGACCGTTTACGGAATTTTTATCATTATTATTAAAAGAAATAAAATTGCAAAAAAACTAATTCAATTTCAATTAGTAAATCATCTATATACACAAAAATAAAGTATTTTCCTCGATTTGTCTAGTTCTGTATTTGCTATCTCCTGTGACCAACACAGGATTATAACACGTCATTTGTACCGATGTACACTTTACCCAGTGATCATAACTAAAAAGATACAGAAGCAGCCCCAAGGTGTATAATTAACGGCATTATCTAGTCCAAAGGCATTCCTCATGATTGAGAACTCCACAGTCCGTAAAAAATGTTATTAAAAAGCTGATGAGTTCATAAATAGATAAACATTTTCGAATAATCGACAACTGACAGGCGACAAGGAAAACAAAAGTATTTTATTGAGTCCGTGAATTTCCATTTTGATAACACGTTGATATTTTTAATGCAACCTCTGTAATAAATGTCAAGCTTTCACCCTGTTTTCGATAAAATTTATTCGCCTTGTATTCATTTTGATTTTGTTAATTGGCCTCTTAAGAATGCCTGAAAGTGAGGGCGGTACATTAGAGAGAGTCAGCAATATTTTTAAATGACGTCAGTTCCTTCTTATAAGTGTAACCTCCAGTAATAGTTCTTTTGAAGCTATAGACTACTACTGGAGGTTACTCTCTTAGCTAGAAAAGAACAAATGTAATTTCCAAATATTTCTGACTCGCTCTAATGTACTGGCCTCTCTCCCATTTTGTTAATTGTCTGAAACAGGGGCCGGTACGTTTGAGAGAGTCAGCAATGATTGGAAATGGCTTCAGTTCTTTGTTACGAGAGTAACCTCCAGTAGTAGTCTATAACTTCACGAGTAGTCTATAGCTGCATGATATTTGAACAATTATCGAGTGGATTTTGATGTAACAATTAAATATTTGGCACTAACATACAAACCTATAAAGATAATCGTTACGAATTAAAATGTTATTGAGAGATACAGCGATTTTGTTTGCGTGTGCAAAGAGTATTTATTATCCATAATTCTTGCGATTATGTACTCGCACATGTATTTGGGTAATGCTCCTCTTAACAATCTATACTCTCGAAAACACAGTACAGAAACAGTAATACGGAACAGAAAAAAATGGATATAAACACAGATACGGGTTTTCAGTTTTTTTCCAATTGTATTTGAAATTTGTATAAAAATAATGAAGTTGGTCTATAGCTTGATTCCCTTATTTAAAAAAATATGGCATAACCAGGCGTACATTTGATCCAAGGATTTGCAGACTTGTTTTAATATAAATCTCTGGTCTACGCTTATCTTAGAAAAGAGTATAGGGTATCTTAATTTAAAACTTAGAAACGCTTATAACAACTTGTATTAAATTACAGGTAACGTAACCATTAAGCACAATAAAATTTCCGAAAACAAACTCCATTTCTTTTGTTATGATATTGGAAGGTAAATAAGCAGATGGATTTCCTGATGGTAAGAATTTCACGCCGCCTAGAGACACCAAAATTGGTAATGGAGCGTTGCCAACCTGAGGCCGTGATATTGGGCTTCGAGCAAAGGTAATTTTAGCGGCTACCTTAACCTTCAAACCGGAACACGTCAACGGCAAGCACTGACGTTATGGTGGCAGGAATAGCTAAGGCGGTGGTAACAATCCGGGCGAGTTGTTGCGAAACTCTACCACCTAGTAGGATGTCACAGTGTTAGTAATGGTAAGCCTGTGCTCGCATTTTACGAGCTGCCTGGCAGGAAGGCAGATGGTCTATTCTGCAAAGGAGCCCAGACCAACACCAGGGGTACTCCCTGGTCGTGATTTGATAATTATTTTTCCGAAAGATAGAAAATATTTCAAAAATAGTCTCACATCAATTTTATCAACAACCTACTAATAGTTTTTGAGTTATAGTTAATAGTGCATAAATTAAGTAGATATAACTCGAAAACAAGTCGGATCATGATGAAACTAATATGGGACTACCTCGGAACCATGACCTATTTTGGCTATTGGCCGTGTAATAACTAAAAATAACGAATCTATTTTTATTTCGAATGTTTTTCCTCTTCCTTTTTTGCAGTCAGCTTTTTTTAAATTACGGATCTTTAAAGGTAGTCAGTCTTACAGGGCTTTAGAATAAGTGTTAATATGTAAAAATAATTTAATATCAGTCTTTCTCTGTTTTATGTCGAAAAACAACAAGGTTAACATTACGAGATTTATTACAAGTTTACAGAAAATCAATAGTAATAATGTGTATTATATTTAATATAGGTCAGATGTTTAACCGAGATTTGTAAAAGATTGATCTTACGAAGTGTTGTGCGGGTGCCATTTGTTGATTACATTGTGGCTTTTGTGTGCATTTCTAAATTGTTAAGACTGCACTTTTGATATTATTTTTCTTCGTGTTGGTCCAGGTCTCCTGTGTCTTCCAGCACCTTGATAAAGGTGAGCATAGGGTGAATGGGTCATTATTGGTTATTATTAGAATTGCTTTACCGTGAATTGTTTTCTTAAAGATAAAGTACCTTCACGCTCTTATTCCCGTAAGAAGGCAGAGGCACAATCAGGGCACCCGCGACTAGCCGAAGACACTAATTCTCACAATGTATGAATAGGTGGCAAGCCTTTCGCCAACCGATCTAATCACAGGCAACGTTATTTTTACTGGTGCTACTCGAGATCTAGCCCGGGATCTCAAGAAGTCAAGTCCGACACCGGACTGCTAGATCATTGTACCTATCCCTACCGCCGTAATGATACTGATAGGTTACTATCCGGAGGTAGGGTAGCATGCGTACTTGCACAATCGGTTTAACCTACTGGCATCAGGAAAACGACGCACCTGTAACATTTACGGTGTCTAGAGGTCATAGTTTTCTCTTACCACCAGTACCATTTGCTTATTCACTGTCTTTGAATTGGATTTTTACACAATTGGACCTGATAGATGGCCCTGTTGTTGGTATGTCATCAAATCAGTGTAGTACGAACTTCGTCGGGTTAGCTAGTGCACACATAAAATCGTAAAGTATAGTGTGTACATTGAGGACATTTTTACCAATTTCTTTTAATATATTATGTATAGGTTATTCCAAACTAAAACAAAACTAATCTTGACCGAATACCAGTTACATTTTATTTACTAGTAAAATGGTAAGTAATATATTTTAGAGCTGAGGGCACAAGATATATGTATATATCTTTTTTGTGCTGAGGGCAAGCCTATAGTCCTAGTATACAAGTAAAATAAATATACCATGTTTTAAAAGTACGTCTATTGGACCTGATAGATGGCCCTGTTGTTGGTATGTCATCAAATCAGTGTAGTACGAACTTCGTCGGGTTAGCTAGTGCACACATAAAATCGTAAAATATAGTGTGTACATTGAGGACATTTTTACCAATTTCTTTTAATATATTATGTATAGGTTATTCCAAACTAAAACAAAACTAATCTTGACCGAATACCAGTTACATTTTATTTACTAGTAAAATGGTAAGTAATATGTTTTAGAGCTGAGGGCACAAGATCTATGTATATATCTTTTTTGTGCTGAGGGCAAGCCAAGTCCTAGTATACAAGTAAAATAAATATACCATGTTTTAAAAGTACGTCTATTATGCCAAGAACCTATATTTATTCAATGAGAATTTAGCATTCTTGAAATGTTCCGGTAAAAGCACCGAGTACACCGGTTGTTAAAATGATTGCGTATCCTTTTAGGCATGGAATCTGTTTCCTTCACCAATATGTTAGTACCACGTTCTGTCATGTTCCTAAAAGTGAAAGTGGTTTCTAGAAATGACTGGAAGTTAATCTAACAAGTTTTCGCTCTTGTGTTTTAATAGCTACATGGATAAATCATAACATGGAAGTATTACAAATTTATAATACTTACATACATATCTTCACGACAAGTCCCTTACAGGGTAGGCAGAGAGTATCGAGTGCCAGACCTCACGATCTTAATAATAATATTATCACCTCAATACTTACAATTTATATACTAACATTGAAGGTATTTTAGATAATGCAATCAAATAAATTTTGTTAATTTGCTACAATTATGGTACATTGGTTCTTCTCAGTGTATTTTTATTTACGCACTTACCCTGTGCTTGTTTTGAATTTCAATAAACTTTAAAGAAAGAAAAAAATGATTATAAACTTTTAAAATCATATATTAATGATTTTAAATGTTTTAATCACTTGTTAATGATTTTAAAAGTTTTAATCATTTTTTTAATAATAATTACAAGGGGTAGGTTTTTCGAATGTTTTCATCCTCGCATTTTTAGACTTTTAACGTCTTTCTACACAAAAAAATAAGTACTCGTTAAACACATGTTTTATTAAACATTATTTAAAATTGAATACTCATCCAATAGCACGATGCCAAGACGTCTATTATATTGTTTAGACATTAATTTGAGACAGTGTTTCTATAAACAGACATTTTTTATGGTAAGCTTGTTAGATTCTTTTAACTAAACAAAGTCGCTTTCCACAGTGTATGCCTATCCCTATGTATGCTTAGATCTTTGAAACTACGCAACCGATTTTGATGCTGTTTATTAGTAGATAGAGTGATTTAAGAAGAAGGTTTACACTTATGTATAATAAATAAATAATAAATAAATATCACTGGACAAGTTACACAAATTGAATC
>NJDC01001621.1:721014-743746 GCA_002245475.1 Calephelis virginiensis | reverse complement strand
GACTCTTCCAAAATGTGTGCCCAGGGCCCCTGTAACTTCTAAAATAAGAGAAAGATAAAACTAAAATATATGAATGATGTACATTTCCGTGTAAACTTCCATCGAAATTTAATTAGATCTAGTTAGTAATTCTTCTTTAATAGGTACTGTAACACCAACACTTAAAGTGGTTATGCTTCATTTTCAAAAGATGGAGCTGTGTAGTTTTGAATCGCGCAATATTTAACCATATTAAGTCATCTATAATGTTTGATCGTGTTATAGCCTAAAGCCCGGTGAAGTTGTAAAAACCGCGAGGTTGACAACACATTAGTCATTCCAAAAAAAAAAAATAGCCCGGTGAAGTTGTTAAAACCTCGTGGTTAGCAGCAAATTAGCCTATCAAAAAACAAAGAGAGAAGAGATGTTAACCAAAATCGTTGCAATATATTTATGAAGTACGATCTTTAAAGTTTATACTTTATGTTGACAATTGATCGAAAGAACTTTTAATTTTTAAATCATGATTGCTATTTGCTCCTGCGGAACCCTTCATGAACGAATCCGACTCGCACTTAGCAGTTTTATTTCAAAATTCAATCAATAAGGAACTAAACGTGGGGATGAAAATCTGTTTATCGGTTACGCTTTTACGACTAAATCGCTTGACTGATTTAGATGAAATTCGATACGCATATAGTTATAGACACAACATAAGCTACTTTTTTCTCCAAAATCCAAACCTTAAGTACTTAGGAAGAAAGATTGTATGAAAATCTATTCTACGCTGACAAAGTCGCGGGTAATCAGCGTTTCTAATATTTGAAATTATTACCTAGTGAAATTATTTCTATAGGGTAATTTTCTTACGGA
Organism: Calephelis virginiensis; assembly: GCA_002245475.1. Classification (NCBI taxonomy): domain Eukaryota; kingdom Metazoa; phylum Arthropoda; class Insecta; order Lepidoptera; family Riodinidae; genus Calephelis; species Calephelis virginiensis. The sequence continues at coordinate 742,894 of NJDC01001621.1, read as the reverse complement.
CTTACTAATCTAATTTTAAATTATCGCTATCTTCTTTCAACGGTAGTAATAGAAAGAGACAAAACACATTTGGTGCTGTCAGATTAGTTTCTGGACATTTTTTCACTTTTAATTTCTTAAAACGTTGAAGCTTAAAATGTCCCTTCTGTTTTCGTTTCTTTTGCAAAAAGTAGCATACGTTCTTTATGATTTTGTCTGTATACAAAGTTTATTTGTATAATACTAAATATATTGAAGCAAGCGAAGTATTTTTTAAATATCTACAACCGACACAGGTTACATTATAAACTAATAAAGGCCATGTTTCGTCCTTTACTAATTCACCAGAAGTTAGATTAGTGACCAGAAGCAGCCGTAAACAATTCCCAAGACAGAATTGCGTTATATTCAAGGTTTATAGCGCAAACCTGTCTTGTGAACCAAAAAAGAGAACGGATAGTACCTAGAAGGACAAGGTCTTAAGTACAATACATAAATAACATTGTTTTCAAACAAGTTAATCAAGATAGACTTTAAAACTAAATGTTATTGTATATCGAGATAAAAAATATGTTTCAAGTTCGAATAAAAGGTACTTACTGTGACATAATAAAAAAGTGTGTGTGTACTTATGTACACGCGTTAGAAGTTATACTTCTTCGGCGTAATAAGATAAAAATCTTTTTAAAAACTAAAATGTTATCTATAGCTAACTTCATCATGTCGGTTTTTCGTGACGGTGTGCGCGCGCATCGTAAAAATTTACCCTCATCATTTTTTCCTAACGCTACAAAAGAAGTATAACTTCAAAAACTGCAAAAAGAGACTCCAACTATTTCAGTAAATACCCTATTATGTTTTGATAATACTTTTTCCGAAAGAAAGCAAATGATTTCAAAATGATCCCACATTTTTGACTACATATATGTACTAGTAGTTTTTGACTTATATTTAGTAATGTATAAAGATATAAATCACTAATAAATAATATGATAAAAATTACATGGTGGTCTCATTAGAATCGAACCGTACAAATACCATAAAAAACCATTTAAATCGTTTGGCAATTGGCCGAGTAATCGCGTAACTAACATAAAAAAACATACACTGGAATTGAGAACTTCCTCTTTTTTCGAGTAGGGCTAAAAATAGAAACACGTTGGTAGTATTCATTTCTTGTAAAATTTTGGATAGGTTAGATAAAACTCAAAAATTGATAAATTAAATTTCTGCGTTTTGTTTGTTTGCCTCAGTTCAGTGATGGTATCTATAAATAAAGAAAAGTAGCTTAAAAGTCGAACTGTATTTATTACTAAAATTATAATTATAGGTAATTTATAATGTAATAAATTACCAATTACCCAAATCAATTTTATCATAATCCGTCTGATTTTTATCTTATACATTACTAAACATACTGGCACTAAAACATGCTCACAGCGCGAAAGCCAGCGAGTAATAGCATATTTAATTTTTAAACGACTAAAAAGTGAAGAAAGAGGAATAAATAACGATTTATTAAAAAATGGAAAACCAAATTTTAATTTTGTTGTCCGACCCATGTATTGAACCTGAGACCTCATGAACTAACTATAGTCCGACACCGGAGTGCGGACAAACCGCTAAGCCAATTAGTATGAAATTTGACATGCATCAAATCTACACATTAATACGTGATGCCAAAACTTTGGTCCCCTTTTTACGAAAATTGCGCTGACGCAGGAGCATAAAATTTGGCACACTTACAGTTTATGTGTAGGAGAAGTGCGGAACGCTAATATTTTTCAATAATAATGCTTATGAAGTACATTAAATCAATAAATAAAACTTTTCCCATACTAATTGCATTTGACACACACAAACAAATATATTGATGATAACGATAAAAGATCACAGATGGCGCACTAAAAAGTTTGGAAATAATGAAGATGGAGTTCTTATCAACAAGATATTAAAATTTATTATGGTCCAATTTCGACCAATGGGCGACCACTAGTAAATATAAATACAAAACCTATCCTGCATTTAGTTGTGGCAACAGAATTGCCGCCACTAGTAACGAGTCTCGATAAATAAATATTGTCTAAGTATCGCATTTACGAAGCGTCTGCTTACGTAGTGGAAAGATCCTCGTCGGTGGCGGACATCACGTTCGTTTCAATTTAACTTAAAACCGATGCATCTTCTGGCTGTATTAATATATCATATCCCACTAAGACGGACCAATTGCTTTCATAATTTAATATTTATTGAAAGAAAGGTACGTGATCAATCAAATAAGAAGTTTTCCACTTGTGGATTTCTTTTCGATAAAAGGGTTCAAATGCAATGAAGTTTGATGGAATTTTCCCTTCACATATTTAAATTAGTACATGCATACATACATATTTTCACGCCAAGTCCCTAACGCAGGCAGAGAATATCGAGTGCCAGACCTGACGATCCTGACAAACCTGTCTAGCTTCCTTCACATTCATTACTCTTTTCGTACAAACATGCCGGTTCCGGAGACTCTTGACACCATCCTCGGATAATTTCCGAGTGATCTGATCGTGGAATGTCAGCCTTGGTCTCCCCGGATACCTACATCCATCCACATTCGCATTATATAATATCTGCTTTGTCAATCTTTCATCTGTCATTCTTTCCACATGACCGTAACAAGCTTCAAATTAGTAACAGGAAAATCATTTAAAATTCATGGACTATAGTGTACAAAGTTGAACTTAATGCTACATGACATTCTCTACCAGTCCACCTAACTTTATTTGAAAGAATTATTAAATGGGGTGCATAGAAAAAACACAATTACTAAACATTAGCAAACACATTTAAACTTAACTTGACGTAGCATAATAAAGACATAACAACACATACATAACAAGAAAAATACTTAGCATAATACGAATATGAAAATATTACAAGAAAAACACGTTTATACGAAAATAAACGATTAATAGGGTTTTTCTATATTTTATACACTAATAGCTAAAAACTTAAGAGTTTAGACGCAGTGACAAACGAAAAGCATATTTTAGTATTAAAATCATAAATTATTATTTTCAAGACGCAACAATCAATCTAACTAATAATTTTACGATACAACAAAAGCACACAAGGATTAAATAGTAATAGAAGTAGAACACAATTTACCGTCTTACAAAAAAAACTTCGATATCTAAGTTTTTATTTTTACCTTTGGCAGTTTTCAGCAGTTTATGTGCTTCTTTCTTTTCTTTTTGTAGGTTTTGGCCTTTACGTTAGTATTTAGCCATTAGTCAAGTAGAAATTTGCATCAAATTTTATATCAATTTCAATTAATTTTAATTAGTCATCAGTCATAAGTCGTCAGGAAGTCATATCAGGCTCTTGGGTAAAGCGGTGGCCTGTTTACTCAAGCTCATGTGATGAGATTTGGCGGCAACGGGGAAATACACGATACGCTAAAGTTTTCATGATAATTTCATTTGAGCACTTTCACTGAACAAATTTGTACAAAATGCCACCAAAACTGACTAATTTTACTCAATATCAACACGAAATTCAATAATTATGAAAAAACTTCGACCATCTTTTCTCTCGATGGCGCCAAAACTCCAGTTTATGTGCTTTCTTAGCACTTATATATACGATTCGGGATACCAGATACAATTTTTCAAATCCAACTAACAAAGATTTGATTGAGTCGGAGTGTAACAACCCTATCGCTCTCTGGTTAATTCAGTTCAAACAAAATGGTAGAGAGTTGTCCCAGATTGGAACCATATCATTACCTATTCTTGACTTCATAAGATCAAAGTATGTTGTGCTCCATGCCGGATGGTATACTCGGCTTGATCGAAGATCTTATTGGATATAGGCTAAATTTGCCTCTGTTAGTAGAGCCGTCTACTTTATAACAAAATAACTTTAAGATAAATAAGCAAGTAAGGAATCATCTTCATGCCGCTATTCCTAAAGACGTATGCAGAGGCACAACCAGGGCACCCACGACTAGTCGAAGATACTAAGTCTCTCAATGTGATAGACGACAAGCCTATCGCCAACCGGGCACATATCCAATCGCGAGCAATATTGTTTTTTGAGAAAATTGGAAAAACTACCTTCTTTTTGTTGCCTGACCTGGGAATCGAACCTGGGACCTCGTGAAGCGTCCAACATCTAGACCGCTAGACCATAGACGATAATGAACAAGGAAAAACTATTCAGCTTTTCAATTTTAGTACAGACACATAGAACAAGTTTAGCAATATTTACATGGCACATAAGTTAGTCAAGCTATAAGTGATTGCCTAGCGTTTGAGCAGATAGACGGGTAGAAATCGTGAACTTCGCAAACTGTGATATAACTCTCATTAGATATTTGAAGAGCCTACGCTCAAATACATGTTAGCCGCTTATACTGATCGATCGCTTTAATACTCCGGTGCCGATTCTGACATACATTGTCTGAAATTATTTTAAACTAGCTGTGTCTGTGTGGAAATCTTCTTTCTTTACGTTTTGGCATTCACTTTAGTATTTTGCCATTAGTCGAGTAGAAATTTGCATCGATTCCATGGCGTGAATGCATGTCAGAGTCTGGGGTAAAGCGGTGGCCTCATTACTCAAGCTCATATGGTAAGATTTGGCGGCAACGAGAAAATACGCGATACGTTGGAATTTTACACAAATGTTATTTATTTTTTTAAATAAAAGTAACCTTAGTTACTACCTTTTACATTAGCTACCTGCCAGTGAAAGTCCCGTCAACATCGGTACAGCCAATTAGCCGATACAGAGATTAGCCGAAACAAACAGACAGACGGACGGTATCTATATGCTAAGAACTATTTTCGGTATATGTATCGTATATAGTATATTATTAAGCATGTAGTAAATACCGGTTATTTTAACATTACAAGTAGATACTCCAGTTTTAAATATTTGTTTACGTGCATGTATTAGTCTAAGATCCGAACAAATATCGACATTCACCAAAAATGAAATATATTTAGAATATTAGAAACTATGATAAAAATATGTTGCTTACAAAAATTGTGACCAGAATATTTTTAATTATTTTTAAAGAATGTGTTTTATGTCCAAGTAAAACTATTATGATTTCAGAGTACAATTAGTTATCCAGATATCTATGCCCAGGTAGGGATCCATGTCCACCCATTTTACCACCATAATGACAGTGTCATGTTCCAGTCGGGCGAGTGCCCAACTTGCACAATGGGTCGATTACCCCAGCCACAGGGCAGCGACACTCATATAACATCTATGGTTATATGCCATTGTCTCTTACCATCAGGACGTATGTATTTTTATATATTGGTTATTCGCTGCCTTGTAACATAAAGGACAGAAAAACAGAAGAACAGAAAAAGACAATTTTGAATTTTCAATTGTTGACTAAACTAATAATACCGATTTTAAATAATTTAAGTTTGATTTTGCGAAATCGGGTGATAGCTTGGTGCAAATTAATTAAACTTAACTAATGGCAGATGCTCACGCTTATGCCAAATATTAAAAAAAAAGCTTGTCATTTTGACGTTTTCGAATTACAATGTACGACCCTTAAATCCATTGACTTCTAAACATTCCTATTTCAATGCTTATAATCACATATTATTTAAGTCACAAATTATAAAGTAATAAGTACTACGTAATTTAAATCTCTTTCGTCTTTGAGCAAGCAAATATACGTCCAATAAAATGTCTACGTATGTTATGTATATTTACATACCGCTACACTAAACACCTTTCCCCCTGAGGGGGCAATGTTTACGATAAGTTGGATCTCCGTGTAATCGAGCCACCGTTACTGGATCCATCTTAATGCATAATCTACATTGACCGCGCAGTTGGCTGAGAGGTTAGCGTACACGCTTACACCACCAACCAAGAGGCTTGGGATCTATTCTCCGGCAAGAATTTGTGTGATAAGCTTAACGAAATATGTTTAGTAAATTTATTCGAGCATCTTATTATTTCTATGGACAAGTATCGTTGACAAACTCCCATAACACAAGCATGTAATTTGCCTAGTTTACGAATATATTAAATTTTTGTGATTTGTGGAGAAATATTTATAAGTACGAGTCTTTCCAGCGGAATTCATATGGCTTGAATCATTTCATGCTATTAGGGGAAAAATTAAAATATTATTTTTCCTATTTGCCCTGTTTTTCTCTTAATAAGAACCTCCTGACAATCATTAACACCGTTAAAGATGATTCGCGAAAATGGTCCATCCGTTTACGCGACATGCATTGACCAAGGGAAATAGGGATTCGGTTTTAGATACATGTGTAGAGATATTAAAATCGCTTCTGTGGTCTAGTTACGCCCCTGGCTTTGAATATATGAGGTCATGTGTTCGATTGCCGTATCGGACAATTTATGTTTTTTTTTAATTTTTTAATAAATGCAAAGTTCTTTGGGATTGGATTAGTAACCGGTTTGGCGACAGGTATGTCACCACTTACATGCGATGACTAACTACCTTCGGCTAGTCGTGGTCACTTTGGTCTATCTTCGATATGTCCTACTAGGAATTAAGTATTTTCCTCGATTTCCCTGGAATGTCTCCATATGGCAATGTAACCAACTAGGAACTACGGCTCTTTCAAATAAAAAAATAATTTTTGAAAATCCGTTAAGAAATGAAGGAGAAATCGATTAACATCCATAAAAATGTAGTAGTCAAACCTTATCCTTTTTCAGTTAAAACTAAAAAAATCCGAAATAACAATTACCAATATTTTTTTCAAGCTAGTATAAAATATTTACACCACAAAACGAGGATCATCCGTAAATGCCAGCGGTATAAATATATTTCCTGTATAATCTTTTATACCTGAGACAGCGTACAAAGGAAGGCATTTTTTATAAAATAAAAACAACGTAAACAGTATGTGAAATAACCGTTCATCTTAAGAATTTGTCAAAAGAGGCTTATGTTAACTGAGTAAGGAAATGCGCAGCAAATGCCAACCCTCACTTTGGCCCACGTTTGAAATATTTGTCAGTGGAAAATGTATCTGTATGTTTACTATGAAAAACACGTTCTTTTTTAGATTGAAGGAAAGAGCCCTCTAGTTTAGTGATCTGCGATCCCTTTTTCATTTTTCCGATAGAAATATAGAATATAGAAAAGCAAATAAGAATTTTCTTGTCCTCCGTTGGGCCGGTCATAGAAAAAATAACGGATTAACAAAAAGCTAATATGCAAAGCGAATGTGGACGGATCGCTTCTGTCGTCCAGCAGTCCGACGTCGAACTTGACTTCTTGAGGTCCCGGATTCGATCCCGGGGTCGGGAACAAAGAAAATAGAAAAGTATATACTGCGCACGTACGTATATTCTCTGCCTACCCAGCACGAGGTTTGGTGTGAAGATGTGTATTCATGTAATTTTCTGATGGTATAAAATGTGATGGGTTTTTTTAGCATCAATAATTTTATTTACCTTTTCTTTTCTTTCTTTAAGTTTTGGCCTTCACGTTAGTATTTAGCCATTAGTCAAGTAGAAATTTGCTTCAAATTTTATATCAATTTCAATTAATTTTAATTAGTCATCAGTCGTAAGTCGTCAGTAAGTCATGTTAGGCTCTTGGGTAAAGGGGTGGCCTTTTTAGTTTTTACACAAGCTCATGTAACGAGATTTGGCGGCAACGTGAAAATATACGATACGCTAATTTCTTTATGATTATTTCATTTGTGCACTTTCAATGCTACAAAATGCCACCAAAATTGATTAATTTCACTCAAAATTAACACGAAATTCAATAATTATGAAAAAACTTCGACCATCTTTTCTCTCGATGGCGCCAAAACTCCTTTTATTTACCTATATACCAAAATGTGATTGTGTAATGTCATGTTTAAAAAAACGTTTTTTTTATTAAATAACTGGCCGGTGTGCAATAGGTAAGTCCCATATCAAATTGTGGGACTAAGTACCTTCGATTAATCGTGGATGGACCTCTGTCTCCTTTTTCGGGGATACGGGCGTAAGGATACTTATTATAACTTTGCACGAACAGTTAAAATAAAAACAGCTTTAAAAGGAAACAATATTTTCCTTTTTTCAGCCTCTTTGATCTCAATTAGTAAACTTAGCAGAAAATCTTTAGCATCGTGTTGGGAAAAGCCACAGGAACGTCGTGAAAAGTGCTCTTAATTATGTACGCAACTAAAGAACTTTATAAACAACCTGCGAAAACTGGTTTACTTAGATGGGCCTGCTCTTGACTGTCCGTTTTATAATTTTTCACGACCTAGAAATGTGTATAAATGACCAGTTTTAATAAGAGCTTGCTTGACTTTAACCTTTTTACCACAAAAAAATTAAACACTCGTTTAACACGAGTTTTATTAAACACTGTCTGAATATGGATTCTCAACCAATAACATCCTGCCACGTCATCCATGTGTAGCAGGTTGTCGGTTGGATGACAATTTTAGGCACTGTTTAGTTAAAAAGGCGTCTAAATTTTAGGTGAGATGATTAGTGTTCTGCAACTGTCCAAACAAGTTTGTAATTTTTTTTAAAAAAGAAAGAAAGACAGTTTGTCGTATCAAATGTGTTCAGTTGTATTTTATAACGGCCATAACTTTTTTTTCTCAGAAACTATGAAAAAGTATCTCAAGCACGAAAAAGTGTTAAAATCAAAATGTTTTAAGAATAAATAAAATAATTAGAAAGTATCACGGCCGCACTCGGAGGCGTCAATTATCTTTTAATCAGTCGTTAAGTAGACATTTTCCATACTAAATTGTAACTTGATGATAGATTAAATGGCGTTCTTTGGCCATTCACGCGTTATGCAAAGATCAAGGGACATAGCGATTTTTTATTTACATAAAACATTATATAGTCATAAATAATGATTTTATTTATAATAACCCTGCGATTGCTGTTGCTCTTTAAATCTAGTAAATGTGTTTAACGAAAATGTGGTCTATTTTTATGAAATCATCATTTTCATTGCTCTATTTTAAAGTTAATAAGAGGCTCCCGAAGCTGGAAGCCAATCGTCTACGATAAAATAGGCAAAGATCGGGACCCGAACAACGTTCTTGTATTATTCAGGAAGGGTAGCTGGGCACATGTGTCCACATTTCACAGGATATATAAAAACGTTGGAAAGAAGGTTGGTTTCCTATAAATAACAAACTATACTGTGTAACTAACAACATCCACTGGCTTCACTCTCGATTAGCTTTTATATAATTAATTTTTGTAGTATGTCGTATCTTACATACTAGTAGTGTTTTATAATACATACTTAGTTTTTGTGGTATGTAGTATTCTACATAAAATATGTACACGCCTGCATTTGACCGTCTCGTTGGCCGAGCGGCTAGCGTATACTCTCAAATCCACCGACCAAACGCGGGCTCAGGTTCCGACAGGACCATTATCTTTCTTCACACCAAGTCCCTTACGGGGTAGACGGAGAGTATGAATTGCCAAGTTTCATGATTCTTGCAGTCTATTTATCTTCAGTTTCATTTAACTTTTCTTACAAACACGCCGGTTCCTAAGACTCTTGACACCACCCTCGGATAAAACCCGGTCAATTTAATCACGAAATATCAACCAAGGTCTTCCGGGTATCTATATTCATACACATTCGCATGTAATATCTGTTGTGTCTATCCTTCATCCTACGAGTACGGTCATTCTTTCCACATGACCGAACCAAGAGAGCATGCCCTTTCTCATTTTTATACAAAAAAATTTTTTCAACACCTTTTCTCTAATCTTACTGTTACGAATACGGTCAGTGAGCGGTATATCAAAGATTTTTCGTAGCGCTCTTAAAAATCGCAGTGTTTTAACTTTGATCGAATTTTTCATAAGCCTTTTTAAATAAGTTGTTATTCTATAATTAAAAAAATATTTTGAGATGTCCAATTACTATTTGCCAACACCAAACCACTAGACCACAGAGGTCCTTAAATAACTATTGTAGCATCAGTTCATACCTACACACATTAGTATAAAATTGAAATGTATTTGTTTGTTTAAAAGAGTTAATCGTTTTAATCACCAGGGTGATACAAATTAAAATCCTGATTCAATAAATCGGATTTTATCCCATTTGGAAAAAGCGTGTAAATCTTCAGTTATATGCTTTTAATATGTTATTATTAATGTTAGTATCTAACAAGTTTTTCAAGAACATTTGTGTGACTAACAAGATATCGCATGAAACAAAATGTTCCGCCATATCATAAAAAAAATTAAACGCCTGTTTAATTAAAATTGACATCTAAACAATAATACGCTATACGTGCATGGCGTGGTAGCATGATATTAATTGAGAATCCACTTTTTGACAGGGTAAACATGTGTTTAATTAATGTTTATTTTTTGTATTAAGACGAAAAAAATTAAATGTTTAACTTTAATGTGTCATTAAATATGACTCAAATATTTCCATCAATAATAGGGAGTCTTAAATCATAAAAAGTAATAAAAACATTTTCTGTATGCTTTTCTTTCTATCATTTTTTCGTCAATTGATAAAACCAATTCAATGGTCACCGAGTTTATACAGTACAAACAAGTATTTTTCAAATAAGTAAATATTCCTGGACCAATCAAACGTATTGATTTAATCCTAAAGTAAGCAAACTACATTCTTGTGTTATGAGTGTGAGTCATATATATTAACATATAGAAATACTTAAATAAACACACCAAAACATAAGAATTCTGACGTCTATGTTCATCACACTAATACCTACACCGTTGGGAATCGAACCTGAGCTTCAAAGTGGTTCGGTGGAGTTAGGCGTGTACGCTAACCTCTCGGCAAACAAGGCAGTCTTAAATGCATTATGATTAAAAAGTATATTAACGCCCATATCCCCGAAGAGGCAGACAGAGGCACAACCAAGGCACCTACGACTAGCCAATGACACTGTGTCCGACAATGTGATAGGTGGCAAGCCTATCGTCAACCGGTCACATATCCAATCCCGAGCAACATTTTTTATTAGAAAATTAGCAAAACCAAATTTTCTTATTGTTGCCCGACTCAGGAATTGAACCCGGGACCTCATGCAGGCGACATCATGTACAATATTGTAGTACTATTTAAATTATACGCTTCGGCTATATTCGTCAAGCTTCGGAAATCCGAATGTATTTTAAAGATAACTATATATATATAGAGTTGTACAAAGTGTAAAAAGAGTAAAAAGTGTAAAGCCGAAGCGCATAATTTAAATAGTAGTACTTGTGTAATATTATTAGTAAAACTCCGAATATATTCCATTTTGGATCAGCTGTACTCATGTAATAATATATAATAGTGCTGTTTTACATCGGCTCGCCGAGAAGTAATGGTGAGCACGTAAAACCCCGCGTTTAAGATATCGAAATGTAAAATATTACATTTTACATTCCATACGGGTTGCTAATATACATGGAAAATTTTACTGATGGCCCGATTGGGAGAAATTTCCATATATACGTTAAGAGATACAGTTCTTGCAACTTCCGAACGCGAGCGGGCTTTGCTTTTATAAACATAATAATTACTTTTATATTTATAATAATTAATATTGGTGTATAATTTCCATATACACGATAAGAGATACAGTTCTTGCAACTTCAAAATTCGAGCAGGCTTTGCTTTTATAAACATAATAATTACTTTTTTTTAAATAATTACTTTTATATTTATAATAATTAATATTGGTGTATAATTTCCAGATACACGATAAGAGATACAGTAACCTAATGATTACTTTTGAAATTATAGTAATTAATACAGGTGTAAACTTTCATATATACGTTAAGAGATACAGTTTTGCAACTTCCCAATGCGAGCGGGCTTTGCTTTTATAAACTTAATAATTACTTTTATAATTATAATAATTGATGTTGGTGTTAAAAGTTCAGAGGCAACGGGCTTGTTTAAGAGTTATGAATGTGGAGGAAGCTAGAAAGGTATCCGAGTATCGTAACATGTGGCACTCGATACCCCCTGTCTACTCCATAAGGGACTTAGCGTGATGATATGTATTTATGTAATAATTACTAATTGCTTACTTTTATGATTACTAGCCTAAAGTTGTATACATACATCATTTTTATGCTAACCATACCTACTGATATTGGCCCGACGCACACTTTGACAATATACAAATTCGCGTTTATCAAAAAATCTCCTATTGGTTTACCATAAGTAAAGCTGGCTGGCCTTCGTGAATTGTAGAAATTGTGCTATTTTTAGAAAAAGAGGTTATATGTCCGACTCCTATATTTCATTTATGTATGTCAATAAATTTTTTAGGTCAATTCTGAACCGATTTAATTTTTTTTTATTCAGTCATTAACTCGACATTTTCTATACTTAATTGCGACTTAATTAAAGATTACATGTTAATTCACATCTCTGAGTGCAGTCTTTAATTTATCGAGTTACTATCTCTAAGTATAAGTCCATCATCTCAGTGTCTCAACAGAAGTTACATCCGTATATAAAAAAAACAATTTATATAGATTTAGTTTTTAGTTTAGTCAAAATTAGTACGCGAGCGAACTCGTGGTTGACAGTTAGTAAAAATTTAATTTACAAAATAAAATTTTAACAAATTTAGTCGCCAGAAATAATAAAACTTAAAAGTTCCTTGGAACGAACTAGAAGCGCCTTAATTATACCTAAGAAACTCGAAATATCCTTTCGCAGCCCGCATTAATTTGAAGATCCCCTCAACGGTTGAACAGTGGAAAAACAACGCAAGTAGGTGAAATATGAAAGAGCTCGCTAAGTTTTAATTCTGTCGATTCAACTTCTTGGATGGCATGTGTTAATAATTCAAAAGCGGGGGGAAAGACCGCATCGTTACTGGTACGCCTGTGCCAGGAGGTTAGGGTTATTACAACGACTGATCCACACTGGATGGGACAAAACACAACAAGGTACAGACAACTTTGCTTTTTTTATTTATTGGCTTGGGCGTGAGCATCTGCCACTAGTAAGTTTATTTAATTTGCATCAAATTTTAACCCGATTGTGCAAAAATCCGCTTTAGATTATTGGTTTAGAAAATAAGTAAAGATCGTCACAGTCAGTCAGTTCAGGGTCTTAGCATAGACAAGGCAACATAGGCATCTTTATAACATAGGCATCTTTAGACAAGCTCATCGATTGAGACGTTTTGCGGCAAGGAGACAATACTCAAGAGTAATTTCTTCACAAGTTCTTTACTTTTGAAATTTAACTGAACTAAATTATGCGGAATACCAAAATTAATTTATTTTATTCATTACCAACTGACTGATAATCAAAGCATTGTTTTTCCTATTTTCGCCACAATTTATCCGGTTTTTTTATTTCGTAAGGACCATCTCAGGCTACAAACTAACACAACAAAATATAATTAGAAAAATTGAACCATCCGTTCAGGCCTGATGCGATGACCAAGCGAAATGGGGTCGTTCATTGTTATTTTGATAGTTGTACACAAGTTGTACACAAATTTTAATAATTATGAAAAAACTACGTCCATCTTTTCTCTTGATCTCGCCAAACAGTATACAAACACTTTATAGTTAAAGGCAGTAGTTATAAAACTGGCTGGCAAGATATCCCCTTTTTCAATTTCGAATCGGGATGATCTGCTGAATATCACTCACAGTTTGGCGCAACTTTCAAAAAATAAAAAAATCAGTTTGCTATGTTTTTTATTCGCCCAAATCATGACACTAGTTGCCTTATATCTGAATGCCTTTAGACTTACTTTCAAATTATACGGGTTATACTTTTTCAAGTAAACTTTAAACAAGTTCGGGTTTGCTATGTATCTATGGAAGTCCCGCCTCTTATTACGTAGTATTTATATACTCTTTGATCACTCATTTGTCTGGGAACAATGTAAGTACGATGACAGAAGCTTAATTGAATCAGAACTATACGTAAAATTATTTCATTATTTAATTAATGCAAACCCTTGACTTTCATTTTCACTACATCGTCATACTAATTAAACAGCATTCCCATTTCCGTGGAAAAAAATAATACAATTAACTATAAAAAAACTTTCATTAACACTTTTACATAACGCGTTTTTGTATTTGACATTTTATTCGACTTCCCAGCGATATTTCAAAAATATAGGTAGTATACAGATTACATTGTTTAAAAATTTGCATAGTGGAAGGCTTAGATTACAGACTATATTTTATAAACATAATACTCGTACATTGTAAGGCAGTTCCCCGTTCACTATAAAATGATGAATGTGAGATATCTATGATTTACTATCCAATTTGGCCCGTGATTTATTGTTTCTAGTGTATTTTTTAAAATAATTTTACCTATAGCGCACCTTATTTACTCCTAGCTATATCCGGTGATTATAAAGCATCGTGCAAAAATAGGTACCAAAACACCATCCCAATAAATCTTTTGGTCTACTACGTTGTATTCAAGAAAATCTCTAAGTTATGAATGATATCAAATTCTAAATTTAAATTTGGAATGTATTCTTTCAGTCAAAATTAATTATACGAGAAACTGCTTCTAGAATATCTCGTTCACTAGTCACATCTAGTGAAGTATACCAAAAAATGCTGTATCCTTTGAGAAGGAGTATACATAACACAGTTTACGAGTTACCCAAGTAAGTTTTCAAGCGGAACAGCTACAGCGGATCGCACGTGAAGCGCTTTTCCCGCCAATATAACACATTTGTGTAAACACACAACAAGCCATTACTTTTAAATCTTACAAAAACTTGAAAAAATAAAGGTTGTAATTTCTGCATTAGTTTTATTTTTTTTCATTTTTTTTTCTTGTGCCAAGAAAGTACTCAGTTTTTCTAATAGTGACTAGTAGATATTATGACAATGATGACGTTAATAAAAAAAAAACGACGGGTTGCTTTCCGGGAGTGCCGGCAGAAATAAAACTTGAATATTAACGTGCGTTTTTGATATTTAGGAATGGTTAGGGAATAATTTTGCACGAATTGCTTTAATTGTCAGTATGAAAGTACTGTTATTTATGTGGTAGAATACAATATTCATTTATTGTGCTATAGTACACAAACATGACAACACGAACATTCGCGCAAGCGTCCTGCGCCTTCTTACGAATGTTCGATCTGTCGATTTGACCCATTCCAAAAAAAGTGCGCAACGCCGCTAAAGAAGTTTTCACTTAAAAAAATATATGTGTTTGAAATTTTTTTCACTATACCACTTATTACTCCTGCTTTCTGACAACCAGGAACTTATTTTGTTCTATCAGGGCACGGAAGCATATAATTGAAAAGTAAAATTATAGTTAAGTATAACTGCAAAGAAAATGCATCATCATTTGATAAATCTTTTTTCTAAATGTACCTCCTGATTCTAACGAGTTCTCTTTAAACGTTATTATGCTATAAACAGACACACTGACACATCAAACTTATAGCAACCCTCTTTTTCATCGGGGGTTAACAATAATTAAAAAAAACACACACAGCAAAAGAAAGGTTTCTCTCTTTAAAAGTGGTTACAAAGATAAAAAAAAGTTTTATAATCTAGTTAGTTATTTCTTAGGCACTTAAATACTAATAGTTAACACTGAGTTTGGACTTAAATGATCAAAGAACGTACATATTGGTAAGATTCCCGTACATCCATCAGGCTATTGCCATAATGGGAGTATTTCCCTAAATATATAATGGCATAAACCGAATCTCACGTATCCGGTTTGCAATAAACGGGTTCGGTTCGAGCCGACGATGGATTGGTTGTATTTTTTTCAATATTAAATATTAAAGAACGGTAAACCTCACCCGACCATAAACTTTGCCCTCCATGTATCACCTGGGCCTTACGTGAACAATCTTGTTTTATTGACTAGAGTTGGGATTAAATCATCAATATATTATATCGATATAGGAAAACATCGATTTCGCGTTTTATGTGCCTACCAGCAGCAGCGGTTACGTTCTTTATCTCCGCTACTATTACCGATTTACAACGAATTTTTTTGATGTTCAAAGTCAGCGAACATGGCTCTCCTTATGGTAAGAGATAATCACAGCCTATAGGCATCTAAGATATTGTAGGTGCGTCACTGTCCTGTGGCGGGGATGTCAAATTCATTGTGCAAGTCTACCGATTACCCTACCCTCTAAACCGATACATGACAGAGTTATTATGGCGGCAAGAATAGGTAAGACGCTGGATCCCTACCCGGGTAGTTTTGCACATTAGGCCTTACATCCTGGCCATAGGAAACGCCCTGTCCTGCCATCATAATGGCAATGCTCACAGTTATCTTGTTCTGCACTAGAGAATAAAGAAGCCAGATGAGCTTAAGCTTAAGATCTATTTGAAAGCGATACACTAATAACATTACGCTGTCTGTAAGATGTGCTTGTTTCTTACCCTGAGAGGTGCTTATTCGTTCACTATATTATAAATAGCTAAAAAGTAGACCAAGAGACAAAACCACAAACATGTCAGAAACATCCTATTTATTTAACGCAATAATTTTCGTAAACACGACGTATATGTTTAGCTCTTTTATGGTTTTATATTTCCAGTTACCTAACTCATTTATTTTTGATGAAATAGCTTCAATATAGAATAGACTACGTTTTTATTACATACAGAGAAGGTATAACACACAGAAGTCAATACTCAGAATTCAACGGTAATAATCCGTACAAAGCGCTTCGTTAAGATGTGCTAATTGGGCTCTATCAATGCAATTGACAGTTAAAAGATTTGTCAGTTACGATATTTCAGACTTCTTTTATTATTTTTTAAAATATTAGGAGCAAATAAGTTAACTATTACTTTTTATATTTGTCTGTTTCCAGACATGTAAAAATGGTCATTAGAAAAGGGTGCAAAGCTCTCGAGGTATTATTTTCATGTTTTACTGGATTGTCATATTATTGTGAAGGTTTGTGTTAACCTTTCACTCGCGGATTTGGCTGCTTGGTAAATTATCCGAAATCTTTCTAAATTGTATTTTTGTGTTGTTACTATGAAGTTTAAACTAAATTCATTCAATAGTTTTTGAGAGTGAAAAGTAACAAATATTCATCTTCAGAATTTTTCGCATTTATGGAAGATACCACCAGTGGGTTGGATAAAAGGTGGTCAACCAATCTAAAAACTAAAGTAAAATCTTTACTTAGTGTAACCAATGTCTCGTAAACTTCTTAATTGATATTACATTGGGTGGTTTTAATAAGGTCGTTTGTTTAATTATATTCGTCTGCATTAAAGTGTTGAAAAAAGTTTCTGAAACAAAAGTAACTAGTCACAATAAACTCGACTTTGACAAGAGTAGTGAAAAAAAATCCCAGATCCGCAAATAGCCACCAGATCTCTATTTTATACTAATTAAGAATTTCATAGCGCATATTTGTAATATATTATTATGCACAATCAATAGAGCTTGGATCATTGTTTTTATATACCAAATTAAATAGAATAATGAATACAGATATCGAATACCGAAATGAATACCCATTTCGTGTGCTCACCGCATCACGCCTGAACGAATGACCAATTTTGCTAATTCTTTTTTGATTTCTGCCAAAACGACATTGATCTAATTTAATAATAACCCAGTAGTAGAATCTGAGTTGAACGCATAACCAAAAAAACTTTTAGTTTTTATGAAATGAGTAAGGTCTGGCCATGGACAAAATAAAGGGATCTTTCTCTATGTCAAATCATGTTTGCCAATTTGTCTGCAAAGTGTGCCTAAGTGATTTGTTCAGGACTGTATAAGTTATGTACGTAAGTTGTTTCTAGGTTAGACATTTATCACATCAAAGGAGTTAACATAGTTGAATAGCCGTGGATGAACACCCTTTTATCTTCCCGTATAAGGATAGTGAGTTAACGGTAATTGTCTATAGGTACATATTATATTAGGTTCATTCATCATTTTTTTAAAAAGCTTGCATTGGTTTTGATTTTCTTAGGGCCACTTGTACGTTTACGGTTTAAGTACCCGGAAACGTGCATGATGCTCATAGTGATGTTTTCTATCCTGCAAGTCATTTCATTTATTTTTACAAAATGCTTTATCCTTAAAAGTTTTACAAAAAATACTGAATTCTAACTTAATATTGTTTTTTATTTTGCCGCCATTTTTGTGAAGGCCATTTTGAATTGAATACTGAATATGTATTGCATTGTAGTCAGAAGGGTGTCTTCCAAATTTTAACTCAATCTGTGAATTCTAACTTAATATTGTTTTTTATTTTGCCGCCATTTTTGTGAAGGCCATTTTCAATTGAATACTGAATATGTATTGCATTGTAGTCAGAAGGGTGTCTTCCAAATTTTAACTCAATCTGTGAAAGTTAAATATGTTAAGGTTTATAATATTTGTCTTTCACTAACAAACTTACAAACGAACAAACACTCTTAAATCTCGATTTCATGTAATGCAGAAATTGAAATCGGATATGTCATTTTAGGTACTCTTAAACACAGTACTAGCGAATTATTAACATTTAGTTAGTTAACACGCCAAAAAATATCGGATCCATTGATTTTTTTGGAGCTAAATATTGTTTATCCGTTATTAGTGTGTTCATAAAATGACATTTCATTTCAAATTCGAGTATCAAGAGTAACCCTAGAGCTCTTTTTAATTTGACATTTAAAAGGCTTGTTTTACAAAAGAGCTGTATATTTTTTGTTATCCTAAAGGTTGTCTTCATAATAGATTGTTTATCATTAAGTCCGCCTTTTGCGAACTGTTTTAAGTGTAAACAAATAAATACCTAAAAAACACTAAATACCTTAATTTTTTTGAATTATTGTTCATCAGCATGCACATTTCTAAATAGCACTTTTTAGACTAGTACTCCTTAGACTTTTCTAAGGATAGGGAACTGAATTAAAATCTTATCGAAGTCCGTCAAATAGGACGATACTCGGCTGATAGTAATACTACGGTTATATGCTACGTACCTACAGTAAACAACGCAAGTATCTCACCCCTTTACAATATTTTAAAGTAAATGGGTCCGACATATGTGTTGTTAACTATACAAAGCCAGGGATTCAAAAGTAGAAATGTAATAGTATACTGCAGCTATGAAACTAAACTACCGTCTAACTACAAATTAAATAAAAAATAATTAAACACTTGTTGAACACGCTATTTTCTAAACAGTGTCTTTAACTGGATTCTTAACCAATAACATGTTGACACGTCCTTTACGTGTAACATGCTTTTGATTGAATGTAAACTTAAACAGTGTTTAGCTAAACAGGCATCTAAACATTTTTTGCGGCAAGGCGGTAGGTATTTACATGTAAAATTTTAAATAAATTTAATGTTTTCCGTTTTTGCTTTACTTACTTTGATAAATAAATATTGACCGTAAGCAGAAGCGCTTCTTAAATGGCCGGCAGGGAGCTCTTCAGGATTTCAAACGCCATCTAACAAAAAGCATACATCAGAATTTTGTTTTACATTATACACAAAGCTATTCAATTCGCAATGCAATCTTCGCAGCGCGAGCCTTCTGTATGCTTTTTGATAGAGGCAGTCTAATTAAAGCATTAAATAAAATCTTATCTTCAAGTACAATTAGTCAGTCTTAATTAAGATATTCGGAATTCGCATAGCGCGCTTAGTAACCACGATAAGGTGCAAATGCAATAATATCTGAAGATAAAAATGGGTGCAAGCTATCGTGACAACTTATCTCTATGATGACATAACCTCATTGAAGACTTCGATTACGATTTTAATGCAATTAAACATAATCGATAATGTTTTTGTTAAAGGTTATTAAGATATCGTATTTATCCCAAAAATCATAAATGTAAAAAAAAACTTAAAAATATTTAGTAAATCCATATCTAAATATATGTTGCCAGTTATAGAGATAAATCGACTTCAACAGCTCAATCATACAGATAATCTATCAGCTTTATATTAAATTTATATAAATATTATAGTATTAACTTTAAACCTCGGAGAATTTTAGTTCCAGGTTTAAATTGACATTACAGTAAAATAAATATTATAATGTTGACTTAAAACCTCAGTGAACTTTAGTCCATACCTATATATAAGATAGAGGTTTCCATGTTAAGTTTTTCTTTAAACATGGAAAGTTTGAATAAATTTGTTGAAATATTAATATAGGTACTATACAATAACAAAATATATAATTAATAGTTAATCATATATATCTAAGAATAAAATTATTTAATTTGCCTTTTTCTCTACAGTAGGAATAAAATCAACTAAAAAAATACTTATCCTTAAACTCAAACTGTTTTCTTCTAAACTTTAAAACACATTTAAACATTAAAATTCTTTTTATAACATTATCTATACTTATGAACAATACGAATATTTAAATGAAATTGGGGTGTATTTTTGTAATATTAAACTAACAGCTTTTTATTATATGCATATGAATGTATACAAGGCACATGTATACCAAAATTACATTTTTTACTATTTTGTCTGACCGTCTGTCTTTTTATTCTGGCTAATCTCTGACATGGCTGGACAGGTTTTGACAGTACTCTCTGGCAGGTAGCTGTTGTAATAAAGAGTATTTTTTTTAATTTAAGAAATATTAACAAAACTAAATATATTAACAACGTTTTTGTTTAAGTCGCGAGTACAGCTATCATTGTAATTTGAAGAAGAAATCGCTAAACTACCAAATCAAAGTTAAATAGATTTTTTTTATAATTACCTACTACCCAGTTGTAAATACGGTCACCCGAAAGGGATTTCAGGGTATTTCAAATAAAAATATGATATTGTACAGACTAATAGTATTTTATGAGTGTCATAATTTTTTTGCAAGCTATTAAACCAATAAAGTGTTCATGGAGGCTCCGAACGCACCTCATTATAGCTTGTTTACGAAATATAAGTTATTTATAAGCAAACTATTTCGATCGTCGGAATTTACGCTTTTCGACTCATTCATCCTCATTTATTCGTAATTTATAAAAATTTTGTTTTTTTTTTATTTTCAGCTCTGTATTTGCTTCATTCGGAGTCTTTGCTTTATTCGGAGAGCAAAAGTTTATAAAAAACATAAAGTCAACAGCCCTCAAGTGCTAGCCGTATCTTCCTCTTCTGGCTTCGTCACTATATTCGAATAGAACTCTTGTTCTATTAGAATGAAAATAACTGGAGTGCTTACTACAAAAAAATTTCGTTACTATGTCACCTGGGTATATAAAACACTATAAATTATATATAACTCAGGAGCCACTGGTTGGATTTGGATCAAATTTATGAAGGACTACCTCAAAATCATGATCTACCTATAAAAGAGAATCATGAAAATGAATTCGTTACTGGCTGACTAATCGCGTTACAAACAATAAAAAACATACAGTTGATGTTTTAGGAATCGGTCAAAAAGTATTTTAACGTTATTAAATTGATTGCAAAAAACTAAAATTCAGAAACAAATACAACATATCGCTCACAAGCAACGAGTTAAGTTTTTGGTAAAAAGTTCAAGCCACGGGTTTTTGACGAAAAAAAAGTTATGCATCAATGCAAGGAATTTTGTTTTTCGTGATGTTACTGAACTATGTTTTATTTAGTACTATCACATATCTGTCAAAACAGCGTCAGATAAAAAAATAAGCTAATCTATATAAAAAATGAATTGCTATTTCTATTTTTCATAGCATCACGCGTGAATCGATGGACCAATTATTTTGCTAATTATTTTTTGGCGTGTAAGGTTTGTATGAAAAAAAACTTGTTTTGGCGCCATTGTGAACTCGAGTAACGAAGCCACCGCTTTTTTCAAGATCCTGACATGACTTTGTATATAGTAACTTATGACTGTGATTAAGACTACATTAATACGGAAGACATGGCTGCATGGTCTTAAAGCCTTAGCCGGCCTCAGAA
>NJDC01001621.1:672521-720893 GCA_002245475.1 Calephelis virginiensis | reverse complement strand
TAGTTTTATAATTTGTGTGAAAATAATCGTAATTCAAGGATGTAACGTACAATAAAACAAATTAACGGAGAAACATAATATGTAAACTTCAAGAAATTAAAACTAAAGACGTATTGATGGACTCAAATAAGCTTTGTCTTAGTGAAGGAAATGACTTTTAAAAAGGGGAAGACAATATGTTAAGAAACTGAAGAAATGAATTTAAAATTTTAATATGAAAAAGAATTTATTATTACGGAAGACGTGGCAGCATGGCCTAAAGGTCTTAGCCGGCCCCAGAAAGGGGCAAATTAACTTAAAAAAAAATGAAAAAAAACTGTCAAAGTTAGGACAGGATGACGTCTGTCAGGTCCATCAGGTCAGGAGAGATTTGGCGCCATCGTGAATGAAGATGGTGGTATTTTTTCACAATTATTGAATTTAGTGTAAAATATGAGTAAAATTGGTTAATTTAGGTGGGAATTAGTTTGATTTTGTTCAGTGTAAGTGCACTAATGAAATAATCATGAAGAAATTAGTGTATCGTGAATTTCCTCGCTGCCGCCAAATCTCGTAAACGAGCTTGTGTAACGAAACCACCGCTTTACTCAAGACCCAGACAAGACTGTGTAAATAGTGACTAATGACTGAAATAAAGAACTAATACGGAAGACATAAATTGAAAATTTATAACAAGAAAAAGATTTATTAATACGGAAGACGTGGCTGTATGGACACAGACCCTTTGCCTTTCCCCAACTGGGATAAAATTAAAAAAAAAATCCATCAGGTCAGCCAGATTGAGCCAGATATGTTTTATAATTGACGACCAAGCAACAAATTAACATTATTTACCTGAATTTTAGAAATAATTACTCCACGCCTTGCTTTTAAGCCTGTCACTCAAAAAAAGTATCCTTTAAAGTAATTATGAGTACTGAGAATATTACTGTAAAATAAGGAGACGAGTTTTGTCAGAAGAATGAAAAAAGTGGCAAAACAAAAGATAAGATTAGGAATGAATGTATACCAAAACTCAAAGCAGTCTTCAATGTTAAAGAAAATAAAAAGTTATCGATACTGACCTATTACGTGTTCAATGTTCATACGGCAAATAATCAGTTTTCTTATCAAGTTCTACATCGTCACCAGTTGTACAAAATGTGTGTTTGTGATACTAGCATAGTAGGTACACGGGAGGTATTTAAAATTTTCACCGCTTTACCGATTTAGGTTAAACGTGGTTGAGTTTGAGAGTTAGGATTATCATCCCGTGAAATAAGTTGGGATTTCACAGGATCCTTTGCAAAATAGACCATTTGCCTTGCTGTGCCAGGCAGCTCGTAAAAGGCGAGCACAGGCTTACCGTCACTAACACCGTGCCATCTGACTAGGTGGTTAGAGTTTCGTAACGACTCGCTTGGATTGGTACCACCGCCTTATCAATTCCTGACACCATAACGTCAGCACATGTCGTTGACGTGTTTCTTTTCGGAGGATAAGGTAGCCGGTATATTTACTTTTGCTCGAACATCCCGGCCTCAAATTGGCAACGCACCATTACCATCTTAGGTGTCTCTAGGCGGCGTGAATTTCTTACCATCAGGAAATCGGTCTGCTTGTTTGCCTACCAATATCATAAAAAAATCCTTTAATTTATGTGCCTCTGATATACAAACAAACTTTGTTAAATAGTGTCGGTCACACTCAGAGATGACAATAATCTTTTAATAAATCATTAAGTCGACCTTTTTATACGTAAATGTGACTTAGTGATAGACTTAATGTCGATTGACGTCTTTGAGTTTGGACTTTGAAGTTTTAAATTAACGTCGTACACTTGTCGACATTTTGCACAAAAAAACAGTTTTATAAAATTTTATTTATTCACTTTATTTTATTTAATTATTGCACGTATAGCCAGTTAAACAATTACATATATATCTTCACGCGAAGTCTCTTACGCGGTAGGCAGAGAGTATCGAGTGAAAAATTTAACGATTTTTGCAGATCTTTCTGGCTTCCTCCACATTACTACTTTTTCCGTATAAACACGCTGGTTTCGGAGACTCTTGATACCACCCTCGGATAATATCCGAGCAAAACACACACTTTTACAAAAAAAAAATACATAAATACACAATACACATACACAAAAATACAGTTACACAAAAATGTTTAAACTTCTATAATACTTTCTAGTACTGAAAAGAGGTCAAACCCATATTTCCGTTGTTCACTGTATGTATAAAAGATTTACAGGTAACAAAGATATAAGTATATTTAAGTGTTATTCTTTCCTGAAGAGATCTTTTCTAGCCAAATTCTTTTATGTTAAAATATGTCGAACAAGCAAGCGGCTCTCATGATGGCAAGAAGCAGCCATCTATAGACACTAAAGATGTTACTGCTGCGACGCTATTTTAGAGCTGAAATATTCTATGCTAGGCTATTATTATCTGCACTATGCACCAGCACGAATCACGACAGTGACAAGCAATGACGTTATAGCAGCTATAGAAGGTAGTTTGGGCGAGCTGCAGCTCAACACCTGAGCAATAGCTTCTAATGATTGCATTGATGGAATAATCCAATAACCAGCGAGCGATGGGGTCGTCACACCCAGACGCCAAAAGAAATAATGATTGTAAATAATTATTAGCATTGTATAGATTGTATTGTAGATGCAAAGTCTACTGACTCAAGCTAGAGGATAAAATATTAAACTGTGTCCCCCTTACCAAAAAAATAGATGCCTGTTTAGCTAAACACCGTCTAAAATTGACATCCATCTAATAAGAAACATGTTATTGGTTGAGAATCCTAAAGTAAGTGTTTTGTAAAACATGTGTTTAACTAGTGTTTAATACTTTTTGTAGTGAGGCAGTTTGAATTTTTTTTGATTAAAAGTAAAGAAAACCGTGTCAAGATAAAATAAAATCAATAGTAGAATGTGTCAATAGATGTTAGAATATACATTTTTTGTAATTGTTTAAAGTCAAGCGAATGTACAAAATAATACCGGTTGTGAAGAATATTATAATATTAATACACAAATAAAACTATGCAGATATTCAAATTATTTTGATTCAGGTATTGTGAATGTATCTTCCTATCGTTTAACGCGGTTGGTGAATAGGTATATGTGTATGAAATTATGTTTGTACAGTTTATTATTGCGTTTCGACAAATGTACGGGTTACCTACGTCGAATCAATATTATTTAAAAAAAATCTTCATTATCCACGAAGAAGTAAGCAGAGGCACAACCTATGACTAGCCGAAGTCACAGATGACAAGGCTATCGCCAACCGAGCACATATCCAATCCTAGGCAACATTTTTTTAGAAAATTGGTAAAACCACATATCCCGTTTTGTTACCAGACCCGGGCTTTGAAGCCGGGAACTCATGAAGTCAAATCCAACACCTGTACCGCTAGACCACGCAGGCAATTATATTAACTGATTTGAAACTCCGCTATAACATTCCACGGTAGGAGTTGTGAATGAAGTTCGATAATTCGATAATTTACTTTATCGAAAATGAATTCGAAATTAAAACGCTGTTTTATTTCTTATCAATAAGCGTCCAACCACATAGAGAAGGACACGTCAGTTTAGCACCACGTATCATAATTAATTTAGCATGGTTTATTAAAATGGAATAAAACATGGGCTATAACTAAAGGATTTGTCACAAAAAGCAGATTTTAGACAAGGGTTACGTGGTCGATTGTGATGGCTGTTCTCGTTGACTAAATGTTATTAAAACAAGCAAATTTAACTGTCCAAAAGTTTAGACTAAAACTATTAGCTATGGTTTTTTATAGTACTATGATATATATATTTTTAATGAAGGCAAACAAACAGACGGTTTTCCTTTGGTAAGAAATTCACGCCGCCTAGAGACACCAAAGGTGGTAATGGTGCGTTGCCAACCTGAGGCTGGGATGTTAGGTCTCTAGCATAAAGTTTACCGGCTACCTTACCACATCAACGTCAAGCACTGATGTAATGGCGGCAGGGATAAATAAGGCGGTGGTACCAATCCGGGTGAGTAGGTGCGAAACTCTACCACCTAGTAGGATCACACGCTGTTAGTGACGGTAAGCCTATGCTCGAATTTTACGAGCTGCCTGGCACGAAGGCAAATGGTCTATTCTACAAAGGAACCCGGACTAAAATGGGGAAATAATACTTGTCTTATTTTCCTTTTAAATTAATAAAACTGAAAACACAAACACTGCTCGACCGCCTCGTTGGTCAAGTGGCTAGCGTACAAGCCTAACTACATCGACTAACCGCGAGGTTTTGGTTCGATTCCCGACGGGGGCAGGCATTTGTCTGATGAGCATTTAGATGTCTGCATTTCCGGGTCTGGGAGTTTATTAAACTTACTCTGGTATCTGTCTAAGTAAAACTATGTATTAGTATCGTTGATTAGCACCCATAAAATAAGCATATAATTTGTATACTTTGGGTGTAGATATTTATTTCTTGAACCTCCGCGGGAAAAAGTGGGGTGTCATAAGTATTACATGGCACTGCGTATGTGTGCTTGTGTGTGTCTGTCTTTGGCATTACTTTTGAACGGATGGACCAATTTGGATGTGGTTTTTTTGAAAGCTGACGTAAGCGACATATTTCTTAGCTACATTTTTTTTATTATTTATTTACTGACTAAACACTTAGTACAATATTGATTTGGAGTAGCATTTAAAAACTACAAAGGTTTGTAAAAACAAAATGCTACCATACGTCATTTTATATCTTTGTCTCCTTATTATTCATTTATTATCTTTTTATTTTAGTAGGAAGAAAAAATAAATAAATCACAAGGTTGATAAAGCAAACGAGAATGTTATATATAGGTTGTAGTATAAATGATATAAATCTATTCAAAAATTCTTAAAAATTACATACTATGCAAGAAATACAATTTTAATTTATATTTAATATTTTTTTCCGTTAAACATTTTTTTCAAACTAGCCGGTAGATTGTTAATAAGCCGGAGAAGTAAATATTGTAATGTGTTGTTGTTGTTTTCAGTTTTGTTAGAAATTTGTTGAAAATGTTTAACTTTATTGTAAAAGCAAAATTCTGATAACAAAATTACACTTTTGTGTTTAAAAGCTACTGATTAGGAAAAAAATTGCTCTGGTCTACACCATTTTTATTTTTCGTAGTACAAACCAGTCTATAGTGTTTTTTTTTTATTTCTTAGATGTTCTTAGTAACAGTCTTTACTGTCAGTGCTCGCGTTTGTTGTAGAATGTAGGTGACCAGTGAGGTAGTTGGTAAACTTGCATACGTGCTAAAAGCTATCATCAACGGTGGCTATATTCAATTACATTATCTTACCATAAAAAAGATGCCTAATGATTCACTATTTCAACCGTTTAAAAATGGGGACGTTCTTAATTGTTCAAATGTATGTTGTTCTAATTTTTTGACATTTACTAAGCTAAAAATAAACCGATTTTGATGGATCTTTTAAAAAAGATAGGTCATAATTCCGTGGTAGTCACATTTCCATTTTATCATTATTCGACTTGCGGTTAGATGTTGAAATTTGTGTGGGAGCATCTCCGAATCATTATCTGTCGAAAAAAGAATTATCAAATTGCGTCGTGGCGCTTTGTGAAATATTTCGAGTTTTCGTTTAATTATGTAAAGTACATTTGATTATAAAAGCTGTAGAGTGGATCAGATAACATCTTTTTATGCGCCATACTCCTAGATAACATCTTTTGTACTTGATATTTGAGTGAAAACTTTCTCGCGTCTCAATTCAAAATTTTGAATACTGGGTCATACTGTTTTCGTATCCGGTACAGTAAACTACGGAGTAATACTTTCGTTTTACATAATTGTTATGTTTACTGAATCATACGTAAAAACGTTATTAAATAGCGATAAAACCATGCAGCAGTTTTTTTTTATATGATTTGTGATTTTGACCCAATAATATTTTTTAGTTAAAAATATTTCAAATAATATTTTTATTCCCTATTTAACCGACCCAAAAAAGGAAATCAACAATTCGACTGTAAGATTTTTTTATTTGTTTGTTACTTTATTATTCAGTCAATAAGTAATTTATGATTGCGATTAGATCTAATATGAATTTCATCAAAATCCGACTAGTGGTTTGTGAGTAATATTAAATAATACAAAAAATGCATACGTACCTCGACATCGTCGGTGGCAATATTATTATTACTCAAAAACCACAAAGCCGATCTTGATGAAATTAGACTAGAAAAATACATTAGACTACCACGAAGTCATGACCTGCTTTTTAAAAAATGAATCACTCAAGTGATAGTGAAATTGGAGTCGGGTTTCGAAACGGGAGTTCGGGTTCGGGGAGGACTGCCACCTATCACATTGTAGGACTTAGTGTCTTCGGCTAGTCGTGGGTTGCCTGGTTATGCCTCTGCAGACTTCTTCTGTGACACTTGCGTGAAGATTCTTTTTTAAATATCTTTTTAGGAAGTTCCAATACAGGGACACGAGTTTTTTCGCATAAAGTATTTCGCAAAATGCGTGAATAATACTTAGTTACATTGTATTTCTGTACCTGACAATTAAAAGGTTGTCAAAATGTCAAATCTGATAATAGTTTTATTAACAGAATGGGAATTATCCGTATCTAACATCTTGAGAGAACAGAAACTTTTGTCTCAATGGGTAACAATAGCGAACGCAATAGTTTTAGCGCACAATGTAGCCGAACACAATTGTAACTAAACGCTTTAAATATGTTTCACACAGTGTTTGTTTTAAGCAAACAATAGCAATTTCTAGGGAACTTAATACGGATCTCAAGTTCATTGATATAAATAAGCAATTATATTATTGCAGCAATGTATAAACAACATTAATTAGAACTAACCTAGAGGCTACGTAGGTAGCCTCTAGGTTAGTTCTAATTAATGTTTACTCTATAATTAAAAGTTTTCTCCAATCAAGAATCTCCACATATTTTTCTGTTCTATAATCGCGTAGGTTTTAAGATGCGTTATGTTCTAATAACGATCAATATTATTTCTGTAGATGCTTCGTGATTCATGTAAACAGGTAATAATTAAAAAATGGATACTGAAGCTACTCAGGAACAGTTACAAAATATTTTTTAATGATCTACCGTGAAATCTAACAGCATTGCCTCAAAAGAATATTACGTTAGTTACTGTAAGGAGAAGGTTCTTATGAAAAAAACTGGGAAAACTGCAAGGAAAATGGGAAAAACAATAATTTATTTTTTCCATATAAATTTATCTGGTGGAACGAAGTTCGACGGGAATCATTCAATAGTATTTATTTTGTGTAAAAAAATTAGAGTTGTTTTTTTAGTTTTATTGACCTTAAATAATCATTGCCAAATCATAGTAACCATAAAAAAAACTTATAAAAATACGTATCTGTCTAGATGCCTATAAATTCAACGTCTTTCGTTGGAGGACTCCCGTGTTGGTCCGGACTCCTTTGCAGAACAGACCATCTGCCTTCCTGCCAGGCAGCTCGTAAAAGACGAGCATAGGCTTAACGTCACTAACACCGTGACATCTGATTAGGCGGTAGAGTTTCGCAGCGACTCACCCGGATTGGTACCACCGCCTTACCTACGCCTCCCGCCATAACGTCATGACGTGTTCCGGTTTGGAGGGTAAGGTAGCCGGTTCCGGCTTCAGGCTGGCAACGCACCATTATCACCTTTGGTGTCTCTAGGCGGCGTGAATTTCTTACCATCAGGAAATCCGTCTGCTTGTTTGCCTTCCAATATTACAAAAAAAAACGATTTTTTTTTGAAGTGCTTACAAACATATAAGTATGCAAGTAAGAAAAAACATGAATCACTTTA
Organism: Calephelis virginiensis; assembly: GCA_002245475.1. Lineage (NCBI taxonomy): Eukaryota > Metazoa > Arthropoda > Insecta > Lepidoptera > Riodinidae > Calephelis > Calephelis virginiensis. Next base: position 713,045 of record NJDC01001621.1, on the reverse strand, counting down.
GTAAACATATTTCAACAGAAAAGTAAAGCTGAGAACTCAAAGGGATACGGAAACTTTAAATCACTTGAGAAAGTAGTTTCTAATGGTGTAAAGTGTAAACAAACATACCCATTTTATTACATAATAGATTTCTTAACCCGCATCATAGCAAATGTAAAGTGGGTGGGTCATAACATTAGGAAATTGTAGGAAATATATTTTATTGGTTATGGAAAATATTATTTTAACATTGTTCCGAGTTTATAACGTACTCTACTTGTGTTTTATCAAAATGGATGCCATATTAAAAAAGAGGAATCTTATTCTTAATTATTTAAATAAATTTCAGTAAATTCAAGAATTTATTTCATGCAAATTAAAAATAGGAATTGGATATATAATTTTAGATACCCTTGAACACAGTGCAAGTAAATTATTAGCATTTATTTAACAACAAACATTAAATAATTTTTGGATTCGTTGACTTTTTTTCGACTAATATTATTAATCCGCTAGTATGTAAGAGTATGATATATTCCAATCCAATTTGCAATTTTCATGAAATCGAGATTTAAAACTAATCCTACAGTTGAAGAGACAAGGTAATTTAAATTATCTTAAAGAACTTACATGCAACTTGTAAATTTTCCAAATTTTTATTATTTTACTGTCACTTTTTATAAAATATTCCAGATGTCTTCAAATAGTATTTTTAAAACAACTACAAGGTTAATCTCTGTTTTTTTTTGTAAAATAGGTTTTCTGAAATATTTTCTATCTCGCAACTTTTGTCAAATAAAGTTTAAAGACAAGCAACTTTAACTGCAATAATATTCTAAAAATATTTAACATTTTTAATTAAGTCAAGGTAAATGTCACACGAGTTTTAAAATGGCGGTATTATTTACGATTCAATTAAAACGACTGATCCCCAAAGCTCTACATATTGAAACTTCATTTTCTTTTGCAAGTGAGAACTTTCTCATTAAATTTCTATCGCAGCTCCACGATCGCTGGACAACACAAATACAAAGTAATCAAAATTGTTAATGAAACCAGCTATGGATGAAATTGATTGCTCTTGGCCTAATCATTGTCCTGGCAGTTAGGTTTAGTGAAATTGTATTGACGACCATCGATCAAAAGGCTTAAATAGATTTAACATGCCAAATGGACAATTACAAGAATAATTTGTTGCTGTACAATAATTGTTTTGCGTATGATCGTATTGTCTTCATTGTACGCAAAATACAAAAGAAATGACGAATACAAGAAATAAAAATAATACTTAAATAATCTGAGCGCAATAAAACTACAAAAACGTGCGATTCGTGTAAAGTTAATGTGGGGGAAGTTAGACTGGTAGGAATCTACCACTTGCAACTCGAAACTCTCTACCTACGGCAAGGGGCTTAGCGTGAAGATATGTATTTGCGTGTCTAATAAATTAAGACAGCTGTTCAGGGTGTCTAGATATTCAGCTACTTTATGACGCCGACTATAGAAACCTCTTAGCACTTTGGAAACTTTTAACTTGTATTGGATTCTAATACTATTACCATAAATGCAAGGTAAGCAAGTATTCAAAATGGCTTTTGTTTTAACCAACTTTAAAAAAGGGTAGTTCGACGTCTAAAAAAGATGTTAGGCGTATTATTTTACAAACGAAAATGGTGAAAAGGTCATCATTTGGAAATACTTCCGTGAAAAATGGACTTTATAAAAAATGTTTTTTCTATTGAATGTTAAATTTTTTTGTGTCGTCTTTAGACGTTAGGAGTAGGCGTTAGTTGCACACGGGGTCCAAGATCATAACCCTAAAATACCGCACCACTAACGTCTACGGTGTATGTAGGTGACGGTTATCTTACATGAAAACCGCCTGCTGGTTTGCTGTCTTATAAAAAATACCTTATTAAAAAAAGTATCTTCACGCCCATATCCAGCATGAAGTAGGCAGAGGTACAACCGGGTAACCCACGGCTAGCCGGAGACACTAAATCCCATAAAGTTTCAGGTGGCAAGCGTATCGCCAACCGAGTACATATCATATCCCGACCTTGATATCTTTAGTAGAAAATTAGAAATAGACAATATTTCTACTTTTATGGTGCCGGGATCGAACCCGGGACCTCAAGAAGTCATGTCCAACGCTAGACCGCTAGACCACTGAGTCGAAAAAAAGATAATTCTTTTGTGTTAATCCGACATTAAAATGGCATCATACTAGCCTATTAAGAATAGAAAGTTTGTTCGGTCACGAGTAATGTGCAAATTGATATTTACAGTTGGAGATTAGTTTTGCTTAAGATTTGACCGACAACGTGGGCGAGTTGTCGGTCAAGTCTTAAGCATCTTAAATAAATCATTTAATAAACATTGTGACCTTCTATTAATAACAGATATAGAACTTTTTTTTATCTATGTGATGCTTAAACTTGTGTGCTTAAATCGACCTATTATAAAAAAAATAGAACTTAATACACAAAAAAATAATCTAATATTGATGTCTTAAACACAGTGATATGTTAAAAGCATAGACTAAAGTACTATGGTTATAGTTGAAATTATAGTTACATACTTTATAGCGACTGTATGTCTGTTTTAATAAAACAGTGTCTACTGTTAGATAGTAAATTAGTAAATAGGCTCTAGTTTGATTCCCAACGGGGGCAGACATTTGTGTGATGAACATATAGATGTCTGCATTTCTGAATCCGTGAGTGATTTAAATTTGTACTTGTATTTAGTTAAGTATTTCTATGTTTTAATATCTTGCTTACCTTGATGTAAGATTCAATTTGTGTAATATTTATAGGGGACTAAATATAGATTCAGATTACGGAAACCAAAGAAAGTCAAATTATAGACATTATTTGTATGGGATCAATATTATTTTTAATTTAAATTTCTGAATGAATCTGTAACTGCTAAGTGCTATTAATAGGCAATAAGCTAATATGTTTTCTTTATTTTAACCGTGTAGGAAAAAAGAAGTAGATTTTGAGTCCCTTTCTGAGACCGGTTAAGACCTTTAGGCCATGTTGCCATGTCTTCCGTTTTATTTATTTTTTATTTGAAAAAACATACTTCGAACTTGACAAGTGACTTTCCATTGTCACTTGTCATTGTTTTCTTTGTCAGATGATGGAATGCCAGGGAAATTGAATATACTATATTATAAAGGATAAGTAAATGCTAAATTTTGTGGACATTCATTTTGATTGATTTATTGAAATTGAAGTTGGATTGTTGCAACTTAACTGCGCTTAAATGATTGTATACTCAATAAACTTCACAGATAAAAAAAATGTAAAATACAGATTTTAAGAAGCGTTCTTGTTTAAATATTGTTATTATTACCTTTAACTGTTTTTTATCCAAGAAACAGTAACGTTAATCATATATACATAGTGGTTATGGCAATTTTCGCTAACCTGTTAAAAATAGAAAGTTTGTTTGCTCGTCTGAGCTACATGTGAATTGTTATTTACAGTTACCGATTCGGTTTACCGATAACACGCCTATAAACCGTCCTAATTGCCATTTTTAACTACTCTGAATAATGAATTTACAATAGAAATAATTTGATTTTCACATGTGTAAGAGGCTTTCCACGTGAGCGTAAAAGACGAACCCACTCCAGTATTTGAACATTTTAAATTTTAATTAACGAAAAAATTAGGAAATAATTTAGATAATTTATTGACGCCTGTGCTCGAATGTTGACGTTGACTAAATGAGGTCTCGGATTCAATTCCCCGAGTAAGGCAACTCAAAGTGTGTTTTTTTAATTTACTAATAAAAAAACAACGCTGTTTGCGATTAGATAAGTGCCCGGTTGGGGGTAGGTTGACCATTTATCGTTGGGACTAAGTAGCTTCTTCGGCTATTCGTGAGTGTACTAGTTTTACCTCTACTTACTTCTTCAGGATAGGGGCGCGAACCTTCATTTACTTCACTCTTGTGTCAAATTTATTGTATTTTAAAATTTGTCAGCACTTGTTAAGTATTAAAACCAAACATCGACTAGCTACTCGAAACTAGTCGAAAAAATTAAGGTATAATACAAAAAACGGCTGTACCTATGCAGAGATATGAAAATTTAACCCGCCAGCTGTCCTTAAGTCATAATAAAATTATGACTTAAGGACAGCTTACATTATGTTAATTGACGACTGCGTACAAGCGTAAGTATCAAGTTAGGGAATATATGTTTATGAGATCGTGATTAACATAAATGAACTCACAAAGTTATAAGAAATACACATCATTCAAATTATCGGTGTATGTATTGAAAACTTGAAAACGGAGCATTTTTATATAAAGCATCATCCAGACGGTTGTAATAACGCCCGAAACACACTTTCCCTAAAGTGAAGTTGTACGCAATTAGTTAAAGAATCGAGTTCAAACATAAGCTTCTATTTCCTTTAAAAAGCAATGCCCAAGTGACTAGAATGGAAAGTTACCATTAAAATCGCTACGTTAACAAAGTCATGGGTAAATAATTAGTTAAATAAAAACTGTGTTATTCACATTGTTTGTATCAACTCGCATTGTAAATTACTGTGAATGGCCATTGTGATCTAATTGTTGAGTCATAATTTGATGTGATAAATATTAGTATCTGCTAGCGTTTAATTAACCAACTTCAATAGGAGATTTTCAATTGACGGTTCTTTTTTTTGTTTTTTTTTTGTAAGTTAAGCGACTACTCGGCCAATGACGAATATATTTTGATTTAGTTGGGGTTCAGACTTGTATTGTTGAGTTATAATTAACTAGCTGTATATCCGCGACGTCGTCAGGGTACAATACTTTCAATCAAACTTTCATCTTCTATTACAATCTTTTGATAACTGATTTTTTTTTAAATAGTCTTTGTTTGCGCTTAAAAAAGTCGGTTCGTCTGTCCCTGTGTCCCTTTGTATGTTTAAATCTTTAAAACTACGTAACGGATTTTGATGTGGTTTTTTTAATAGATAAAGTGACTGAAGAGAAAAGTTTTTTAAGTATATTTTATACACGTGCGAAGCTGGGGTGGCCAGCTAGTTATAAATAAGCTAAGTAGAGTTCCCTGGCCTTATTTTCCAAAACCACTATTAGTGTAAAAATCTATTTTAGCACTTTTTGTCTGCTACATTTTTAAAGGCAGAAGGGTACAGTTTTAAATTTTGTCTCTATAAAAATTGTGAAAACGTTATGTTTTTTTGTATGAAATACTTCCTTGATTGGTTCTGAATTGTTACGTAAGATATTAATTAGGAAAAGCATACCCAGACAAATATCAATAAACTAGCTGCCCCGGGGAACTTCGTTCCACTAGTTCTGTTTATATGGGAAAACTTAAAATGTTGTTTTTCCTAGTTTCCTCGCAATTATTCCCTTTTAAACCTTCCTTGTACCACAATTAATTTTAAACCTTAATTAGCCAAACCGATCCAGCTGTTCTTGAGTTATAGCGAGACTAACGAAGAGCAATTGATTTTTATATATAAGAAGATATAGATGGCAGTTTCCTTAAAAGAAACAAAAATTACATTTGACCTAAAATCTCCATCCTAATGTGACATTGGGTTGGAAATTCCAACTCTTAAATCTCAATAATAAAATAAAAGAGCGACGTAAAGCATCCGTGAATTCAATTTATACAGATATTATAACGATTCAATAAATTTTCAAAGACGAAGGCGAAGCTGCAAGTGACTCTTTATAACATATCAAAGACAGTTCTTGTGATCGTTAGAAAGAAGAGAAAACCGATGCATATAGATACCACTTACTAGCACGTTATATGTCTTCACGCCTGTATCCCCGAAGAGATAGGCAGAGGTAAAACCAGGGCATACATGACTAGCCGGACACTTAGTCCCACAATGTGATAAGTGGAACCATGCACATATTTAATCTCTGATAACATATCCATAAAAAATCCCCCTTGTTGGTTTGGGTTCCTTTGCAGAATAGACCATCTGCCTTCCTGCCAGGCAGCTCGTAAGAGGCGAGCATAGGCTTATCGTCACTAGCACCGTAACAACTGACTAAGTGGTAGAGTTTCACAGCGACTCGCCCGGATTGGTACCACCGCCTTGCCATTTCCTGCCGCCATAACGGCAGCGCTTGCTGTTGACATGTTCCGGTTCGCAGGATAAGGTAGCCGGTAAACTTACTTTTGTTTGGGGCTTATAATCCCGACCTCATATTGGCAACGCACCATTACCACCTCAAGGTGATTTCTAGGCGTCCTGAACTTCTGCCTGACAATCTCATAAAAAATATTAAAATAACACATTTCCTTTGTGTTACCTGACCCGGGTTCGAACCTGGAACTTCATGAAGTCATGTCAAGCATAACTAGACCACAAAAGCGACAGCACGACATTTGTTGCGATCGTTAGAAATAAGAGATAACCGTCGCCTATAACACCATCTTAAAAAAAGCATCTTCACGTCCATATCTACGAAGCAGTAGGCAGTGGCACAACCAGAGCACCCACGACTACCCGAAGACACTAAGTCCCACAATGTGATAGGTGGCAAGCCTATCGCCCACCGGGCACATTTCCAATCCCGAGAAACATTTTTTTCATTAGAAAATAGAAAAAACCCAATTTTCTTTTTGTTGCTTGACCCGGGATTCGAGCCTGGGACCTCATGCAGTCAAGTCCAACAACTGAACCGCAACACCACAGAGGCGAATCCACCACATCCATCTTACTTGTACATAATTATCTTATAGTCAGGGTTATAGGATACGTGTGCAAATCCTGCGACCCTTAGTTCCTACACGAAACCGAGAATGCTTTGGCGACGGGAATAGATAACCTGGTATGAATTGGTACGAACTCTTGCATAAGACTTCCACCAAGATATTTGACTGAACAAGTGAAATATGAAAATACAAATTATTAGATGATCACAAGTTGGTGATGGGGTCGTCACATTCCCACGCAGACATTCACTATTGAATAGTGAAAATTTACTTCAAATGTGATAATTACGGTGACTACTAGCATTTCAATTTCCACAATATGTGATTATATTGGTAGTTCAAATTTACGCGATATAAGTATGAATTGGGAAATTACTGATGTTTGACTGTTTTAGTCGAAGTAGCATCACAAAAACTCTATTAATGCTTATTTTTTAATATGTATATTTCGTCAGCATTTTGGATAAACCACGGTTAGTAATTTTAGCCATTAATGTGGCTTAATATAATAAATAAATATCCTGGAACATATTAAAAATAGAATATCTAAACTCTAAAGTAAGCAAATTATATGCTTGTGTTTTAGGTGGTCAGTCAGCAATAATAAATATTATAAACTATCATTACTCAACTCAAACACGTGACAAGGTTGGCTTTCCCCGTCCATTCCTGTGTTGGTTGGGCTTCCGGGCTGCCAGGCAGCTTGTAAAAGGCGAGCATAGGCTTACCGTCACTAGCACCGTGACCGTAGAGTTTCGCAGCGATTCGCCCGGATTGGTACCACCGCTTTGCCTATTCCTGCCATAATGTCGCGACTTGTTCCGGTTCGGAGGGTAAGGTAGCCGGTAAATCCCAGTCTCAGGTTAGCAACGCACCATTACCACCTTTGGTGTCTCTAGGTGGTGTGAATTTCTTACCATGTTTTGCCTTTCAATATCATAAAAAAGGTTATTTACACGAATTAATATAAATATAATAAAGAGATTGTTTAGTATTGCTGTTTGAATCAGACATTTCTGAACAATAATCCAATATTTTTAAAACTGGTAACATAAGGCTTCTTATTAGAATATTATATATATAGGATAGAGATTTTTTCAATTTTTTTTATAAATTATTACACAATTAACTACGAAGGAAAATCACTACAATGCGAAAATGTATTAGAATCTGTATTAATATCAAAACAGCTGCTTCACTTTTTTATTATTTTTAGTAAAAGACCTTGAAGATAGAAAAACCAATTACATATATTGCATTTTTAACTACACACATTTGAACTCTCGTAAAACCGTATAGGTTTGCAGATTTGAGGGTAGTCTAATTATTTATTAAAGTATTTATATATGTAATCGGTAATACACCATAAAGGTACTAAACGATATACTTACTTAGACTGTCCTCCAACCTGCAAACCTATAAGCTTTTACGAAAGTTAAAAATGTACGCATATGAAAAATTCAAGCATACATTTTTAATGAACGAAAGAGAAGAATCCAAGGAGTGAATAATTTATTATTTCTAATCGTACAGGATTCCTTCATTACAGCTCAGTACTAAGTCGAGTCGACTAAGATCAAATAAAGATGGCTGCGATAAAACGAACCCTGTTCCCTTAAAATAAAGATCCTCGTAAATGCACAACCTATCTGTGGTTGATCATTTGTAACGGGAAATCTGAGGATAATTTCAGTTGACGTGAAGAGGAATAACAAAACAAAAATCGCTGAATGATTAAGATCACTTTATTGAAAAGTTGGAAATGCGGTGAGAGATGATAAAAGTCATTTTGCATAGGTCGATTTGAATATTGTTAAATCTGCCTGGCAAAATATGTTTTTGTATGTTATAGGACAGTGAATCCATAGACACCATAGATGTTACTGGTGCGTTGCTATATTAGGAAAGTGTGTAGTTTCCCAACTACCGTACTCTGTAACACGAAACACGACTATGTCGGACACTGCCAATTTCTAAACTGAAAAGTTACCTCTGAAACATTTTTAGCGGAGTGTAAATTAATGTATTTAAATAAAAATAGCCTAAAACTATTTTTTTCCATAAAAAAGGAATAACAAAATAACTATAAAGTTATGTAGACTAAATAATAAAAAAAATGGTTGCCTGTAAAGTCGGTTTTACGGGCGAAGATTTTACGTGACAACGTCTTTTTCTCGGTAGAATATTTATTGATATGAATATTATTAAATTGCACAATAGGAACAAGGAATTGAATGAAAATAAGAAAAGCACAAATTTTAACTATAGAAATATACTTTGTTTACTAAAACAATGTACCGGTCCGGCGGGCCTCTCTCTCGTTCGGTGACTCATCGTAACAGACGTGAGCGGGCGTTACACTTTTTTAAGAGTGACTCCGAGCCACAACCTAATTCAAGACGTTGTCACGTCAAAAATTCCAAAATAAGACCTAATCAATACAAAACAACAATTTTACTATTAAAAACAAAACCAGCGTTTCTAAATTAGTGGTTCATATTTAATTTAAGCTCCAAGTATCAATGAAAAAAAATTTGATTTATTTGAAGTAGTTGAATAATATTTTTTTAAAAAAACAAGCTCTATGAAGAGTTGAGACCTCTTGACCTTAAAACAACGTCAATTTTAATTCTTTATCTCCACAACCTTATATACGGGGACTTGTACAGGCAAGTTTAAGAAGTCATATTGGCTCAATTATATTTTTTTCTCAATGGGTGAAAAAAAATTATGTTAAGACTTGACGCATAATTTTTAACAAGGGCAATATAAATAAAAGTTTAAAATTTTACCACACATTCCTTGGGGGCGCTAAATTAAGAATACGAGGTGGTAACCAAAAGTAAATGTTCATACATTCGTATGAAGTGTAATAACAAAAGTTTCACGTTGAGTTTATGAAACAAGCGAAACTTTAGTCAGCTAATCACAGATCTTTGTCGAACTTTTGGATTCATTTACGATTTAGAATTGTTGTTTTCAAATGTGCCCTTGTGGAAGATTTATTTTCATTTAAAGTTAACTTTTAAGATAACATCCAGCGAATTTGGTAGGGTAAAAGTTGTGCGTTTTTATATACATGCGTTGTGAAGTCATGCCATTCACAACACATGTTGCCATGCCATTCATCACAGTCATGTTATTTATCACTGTACTGCGAAAATAGTAATTCGAGTTTTAAGATTTCACATCTACATCATACTCAACGGTTTTGTGGTTAGATTTACTTCATTTCACATTTACACCACTTTAAAATTCGCGGCCATTAAAGCGAAATCACCATGAGTAAAAGATCCACTTTTGTGCTAATATTGGAACGTTAATATTCCATGATAAATTAATTTTTACCAATTTTAATAACTGCACTGCGCTTGATCTCAAAAACCTAAAAAATATTACCCATTTTTTTGCAGCCTGCAACAACACCAGAAATTAAATTTCTTCTGGGTGCTCTCAAAAAAGTTTGAGCATCACTGTCGACAGTCATAAGAATATTTTAACTAAACAGGTGTTATATTATTCGCTAGATCATGAAGCAACAGCGATTACACTTTTTTCTATCGGAAAATGCCAATGAAAATACTTTTCTTTTGTATCTTATTTTATGTGTATATCTATATTTGGCATTACAAAATTTAGAAAGATTAACTTATTTTTTTAATAAATGATTTAAATAAGCATAAGAAATTAGTCACGAATACCGTGACTAGAAATCTAAGCCTATTATCTTCTAAAGTTTATTACTAGCATAGTAGCAGTACTCGCCACTGTCGTATTACGGTTTTAGAGGGTTGAGTAACAGGTTAACACACCCACGATATCCATTTCTTAGTTTACCAAATTTACATTTAAATTTATTTACACACGTATTCACGTTCACTTGAATTTCACTATTATGAAAAAAATCTTATCTACTTTACAGATTTTTTTAAACAACTTGTACAAGTTATAGTTATACAAGAATTTAATTTAAATTTTAATATTGAAACGCGATCACGAAAGACAGAATTTAATATATTTTATTGATCTCAAATTCTTTTTAAAATACACTCCGTTACGAAATGTCAAAAAATTCCAAAATGTTTATGCCTGATTCATAAAAAAAACTACAATTAAGTACAACGAATAATACATTTTAACAACTAGGTAGGTACCTACCTAGTCAGAGTTAGATTTCGGAGTAAGTTTACCTTCTTTACTTTCCAAACTAGAACCTTACTTACTTACTTGACTTATTGCCCTACCTAGCAAATGTATAGATACATATGATGCAAAATAATAGTTAGTGTATGCAAAATAATATTGTAACAAATAGGTACTCTTTTAACAAATTTTACGTACTTATAATTGTTATGTCCATATATTTTATCGCGTATCTTATCTAGATTGATATTGTCGACTGATTTATACAGATTGATTTTTATACCACTTGACTATAGTTCAAGCTATCATTAAATTAATTTATTTATAAGTTTGTTTCCATTTAACATAATAACAGTGTAATTAAATATTAAATTACTTAATAAGCTTCAACCGACATTTTTTAACAAAACCGCTTAGCGTATTTTCCTTGTAAAACCAGTATTTACATTCGATGGTAGAGTCATTTTTGTAAAACATTTTTTTTAATAAATTATACACACATGCAAGTATAGAATGTGCATACTCTATTAATTTAACTAGAAAAAAAAGCAAGAAAAATTCAACGTAAGTGTAACGTGATACATGGTGTTCCATTTAATCATACAACGTACTACTCTACAATTTTTTAATTTGTAGGAACAGGAACAAGTAATTGAATTGACGCTAGATAACGTTTTGATTTCGATTCTATTAATAGGTATCCAATGATGAAGTGGCATTTAGTAATTCATTATCCAAACACCACGTATTGGCTACAAATTAGATAAAGCTCCTTATCAAGTTGTTATTTCATATTCTAAAAACATTACAGGATGTAATCAGACGTATGTTTAATCAGTTAAAGTGAACACAAAACATCAACGTGACGGTTTCTAACCGGAATTGACCCGCTAGAGTTTGTAGATAATAAAATTTGTTCCAACATCGCAACATAAAGTTAAGCTTTGCTTACATATAAGCTTATATATACCGAACACGCGTTTGAGTTTATTTAAAATATTGGCATAAAATTATACACGTAGAGTAAGCTTTACACGTGTATAAGTCAGCTTTATTAATACAAAATATACCTATATTGAAATAAATGTAAAGATTTCGTACATACCTTGAGTCGAACTTGTGGCCATCATCTAATGTGCCGGTGTAGTGCATGGTAAGCATATCTCCTTGTTTAGACTTTACAGTGCATTCTTCTGGAACGCTGATTACTTCGATTTTAAGTTCGGTGACCTCGGGACCGGCGAAGGTGGACCCAACAAGAGCCAGCACCGCAAGTATGTATCGCAGCGTCATGATAAAGTTACGAGAAGTTGTAGCTGTGAAGGAGAACGCGCGCGCTCTCTACAGTCGCTGGAAACTAACTGAACTCAACTCGCGAACAGTGAACTAACTAGATTGTTAGGTTCCGAACTTGGACTGTGTAAACTTTTTGCCGCTACCGTAAGTCCGAGTTGTAGTGTCCCGTTCTCGGATTCCCATTATCAATAGAAATAAAAGAGGCGGGTATAGTTTTATCAGTTTCTATAGTTTTGGTTGACATGGCGCTCGTTTGCGTATGCCACGCACGCGAATGATGACGTGATCTCCTCATTCGCGGCAAATACGTCGTGTTCTACTTTCACACAAAAGTCCAACTTTATGGCTTTTTAATTTCAGTTTTCGCATTTGGCAACACTGACAAGTGAAAAAATAAATTAGGTATGTGAACAATGTTAACAGTAAAGAGAGCTTCATAAATATAATGTTTGTATTATGGAAAAGTACGTACCTACAAGATTTTAGTTTAAAAAAGTATAGAACTTCATAAATTGGAAGTTCCATGATCCAAAAGATAAAGTTTGCAGAGATTGTTTATTTATTTTAAACAATATATTGTAGGTTTTTTTTAGATATTGGAAGTCATACAAGCAGACGGATTTCCTGATAATCAGAAATTCACACCGCCTAGAGACACCAAAGGTGGTAATGGTGCGCTGCCAACCTGAGGCCGGGATGTTAGGCTACCTTATCCTCTGAACCGGAACACGTCAACGGGAAGTACTCACGTTATGGCGACTGGAATAGGTAAGGTGGTGGTACTGATTTAGGCAAGTCGCTGCGAGACTCTACCACCTAGTACGATGTCACGGTGTTAGTGACGCGAAGCCTATGCTCGCCTTTTACGAGCTGCCTGGCAGATGGTCTATTCTGCAAACGAGCCCGGACCAACGAGGGGAAAACAAACGGTTTACAAATGCGGGTAAATATTTACAAATAACTAACGAGATCAGAAGTAAGGCAAAGACTATCGGAAAATGATTTAATATTTAAAAAGATTTTTAAATCTAAACCAATATATTTCGAAATGACTTACGAGTTTACTGGTGGTGGAGACTATCCAGCAACTTGCCCCGTGTAGAGATCCACCTCCTTACCTATTCCTGCCATAATGATAGGGCCGTAGGGTAGCCGTTGCAGTTGCACTTAAGGTCTAATACTCGGGGTATACCGGATAGCAACGCACCTACAGTATCATTGATGTATATTAGCCACAGTTATCTTTTACTACTCTTACTGCCTTTTGCCATAAAACAATGCTACTGTTTACTTCAAGGACCCGCAGTTTAGGACCCTTGTCGCTCTATATCTGAACTCTAAGTGATGGTGATTTTTCTGCCCTCACTTGCTAGCGTAAACTCTGTTTATATGAATAAAGTAATCACTATATGAAGGGTTTATAAGTAATATGAATGGTAGATATTATTCATTTTACATATTCAAAATTGGAACTCTACATGCTTCATTCGCATATAATGTACGTGTGTAAAAAAAAGGATTTGAAATTGGAATAAAAAATCATAAGACATATTTTATTATTAGCGGATATAGTGAACTTCGTATCCCTTGACATTAATACTAACAGTTTGTTTGGAGAAAGCGTTGATTTTTCCCATTCTTCCTAAGATATTTTCGGTTTTCCTTTTCATATGAACCTTTTTGACAATGAAGTATATAATTATAACACAACAAAAAATAATTAGCAAAATTTATTCCATTAGCAAATTTGAGTATAATTTATTATTAATTTTCCCATTCTATTTTTAATTATTATAATCTACATCTCGATTTGATTTTTTTTAGTTTTTTAATTTTTTTTACATTAAAATATTTTTTATTTTATTTTTATTCCTAGAAAAATCTCATGCAGTAATGCTCGCCTTTTCATAATTTCATATATATTTGGGTACTTACATACTTGCTTACAATATTAATTGATCGTTGGTCGAGGGGTTAGTGTAAACGCCTAGCTCCATAGACAGCAAGACTCGAGTTCGATTCCCGACGGGAACATTCATTTGTGTGATGCATGAACATTTGAAAATCTGAATTTCTGGGTTAGTGTTTATTTTTATTCTGGTATTTATTTCAGTGTTTCTATGTATTAATATCGATGACTAATACCCATAACAAAGGCATATTATTTGCTTACTTTTGGGTTATATTCAATCTGTGTTACTTGTCCAGGGTTATTTATTTATTATTTATATAATTTGCTTGCTTTAGGGCTATATTCAATTTGTGTAACTTGTCTAGGGTTATTTATTTAATATTTATATAATTTGCTTACTTTAGGGTTCAATTCAGTTTGTGTAATTTGTCCAGAGATATTTATTATTCAATAATGTTTTGTGTACAATAAAGAATGAAACGAACAAATTGTGTAATTAATTATACTTAAAGGTGTTTTCGGTATCGATAAACTGCTGGCTGTAATTTTATCTGCTTGATGTAATTACTAATTAAAAGTACAAAAAGTAAGAAGTATTTATCGCAGACAAAGTTATAACATGGGAAGAACTTTTGTCAAAAATGAAAGTCACATCGCCTTTAAATACCAAAAATTTTAATGTTACTTTTCAACCTGACGTTGGAATGTATAGCCTTTTGCACATGATTTTACAATTATATAGACGCGTCACAAGTACTCATAATGTGGTATAATCCTATTCCTATTAATATTATAAATGCGAAAGTTTGTCTATTTGTTTGTTTGTTTGGTACTCCTTCACGCAAAAACTGCTAAACCGATTTTTACGAAATTTGGTACACGCGTAGAGGGTAACACATAGGATAGTTTATTAAGGCGGCAGAGTAGATCAGTCGGAGGATCCCAATTCGGGCAAATTTTTCATACTTTGAATTATTAACATTGCCAAATCTTGTTGCTGTATATTGTTTCAGGTCTGGCAAAGATGCAAAAAAGTTGCTCTTCCAGCCCATCTTTGAAGCATGTCCCACGCTTGCTCGATGGGACTTAATATCAGGTGATTGAACGGGCCAACGTAAGACCGATACGTCGTGTAACCAACCTGCAACCAACTCGCTATAATTTTTTATCATGTGCATAAATTCTTGGCCCTTTTGTAGTCTATGGGGATAGAATATCGGCACTAGCACCTCGTTACCGTATTTTTCAGCTGTGATGGTGTTTCTAATCCAAACGTGGTCTATTGTTCCATGAAGACGAATTCCCGCCCATATCATAATTGTCCCGCCGTGGTATGAATGGACTTTCTGATGATGTTGCAGACGGCTAACATGACCAGGGACTCTCCAAACATGTATTCTACGTGTTTTGGGATGAAAACCGAACTGGGACTCATCTGTAGGTAAATGAAACTTTCGGACTTCGCCACAAACTTGTTAGAGGTAGTAGATATGCATGTATGAACTTTGCTACCATGTAAATATTTTGTTTTTATATTTTATTTTTTTGAAATTCAAAAGAAACGTCCAAAAAGGTTTACAAAATATTATTTCATCAAAAGACTTTATAAATTAGAACTAGTCTGTATTTTTCGAGTTTAAGAACTTTTTACAAAACTAGCTGACCCAGCAAACTTCTGATCGCTTGACATTAATGCTTCCACAGTAGCGCAGTCTGTCGGATCCGATTTGAAGCATTTCAAAATAAACAACTACTTATTATTAAATAAATATTTAAAAAAAAATCCAGGAAACCAAACTGCGAATCTATACCATTCTCGAATCCCCTTCAACACACAAAAAGTATCATTAACATCGGTCAGTCGTCTTGAAGGAGTTCAGTGACAAGCACATGAACACAAGAATTATATATATATATAAATATCCCTAGATGGTGTTGATGTGAAGAATATGAAAAAAAGAGAATTTAAAAGATAAGGAAATGGGAAAACTACGAACAACCTGAACGGGAGTAAAGAAGTTTGTGTCAGCTAGTAGATATTAAAAATGAGTTTTACATAATTAAAGGTAATTTAGATTTAAGTAATTTAGAAAGTTCTATCAATTAAGTGCCAAAACTCTGTGAAAGTACGTCCATAGTGTTATAACAAAGTAGTTAAACAATTGTTTTGAAGTTATGAGCCGTAGAACGACTTATTATGGCGGCGAATTATAGTTAACATGTCTCAATTAGCCTGTGACTAGAATGCTAACAAAACTTTCTATTTTGATGAAAATTTGGACGCAAACAGAAGATCACGTAATACGCATTGAATATTAAAATGCGGACCTTGTTCCGGAGTTCAAAAGCCAGACTTAATTACTAGCCAATACACGCATCTTCATTATTTCAATCATAATATTAATACTTGAAGCAAAAACTTTGGACCCTTTTTACGAAAATTGCGCGAACGGAGAACTATATTATTTGGCACACTTATAGTTCATGTATTTGAAAAGTATAGAACTCTATTTTCTTAATAATAATGCTTAAAAGTGCAATAAATCTATAAATAAAATTACCATGCAATTGACAGATACAAACAAAAATATTGACAACGATAAAAAATCGAATGGCGCACAAACCAAAATAATTGGTCTTGATAAATGAAGATGGCGTTCTCATCAAAAAGATAATTAACAATAGAACCTTATTATGTTTGAATATTATATTCTATTGATTAATTTCCTATTCTATTGTCCTACTTATTTTTTTTAAACATGCTTGAAATTGAATGTGCCGAATCGAAGGAGAGATATTCTTAATACGTAAAAAGCTGATCGTTTTCTAGCAAATAAAATTAAAATGCAAGAAATGCTGAAATCCATAAGAATAATGAAGAGAGTTTTATTCTAATTTTTTGAATTCTTCAATGTACTCTTTTATTAACACCCGACGGAAAAAAAGATGTTATAAGATTGATTTGTCTGTCTGTCGCATGATAACTGTTGAACGGGTGCACCGATTTCGATGCGGATTTTTCTGATTAAAAGCTGACGAGGTCGTTCTTAGCTGCCTTACATGTAAATATTGTTGTGGGTTATTGAAAATTTTTCATTTTAGTGTTATTCTTTTATTTATTATTTTACAATTTAACTTTAGACCGGAGTCGGATACCTACGTCAACGCCCTTTGTATTCTTTTAATTTTTTTATTTACACAACACACTGAAATATCATGACTAGGCTGTATTAGACTTAGGCTTTAGTTTTATACCTGTGGGCACTTCTCTAATCATCAGAACCTTTAAATGTCGAACATTCGATTATATTTGTAATTGTTAAAGTCAAGAGATTTAATATTGAACAATTTACTAAATTTCTGAAATAAATAAATAAATCGAATAAACTGCAGTTTAAGCTCTTAAGAGAATTCGACTAATATCTAACGTAGAGACTGCTAGGTTGGTTTACTTTAACTACTTTAATAGTTAATGCTTAGAATATTATTATACAACACAATTTTTATTATACAGATACGAGCGATTCCTTCTATTTACATCATTGGACCTAAGAATTATGCTACAGAACTTTATAAAACAACTTTTATATTGACTGTAGCTTCACAATACATATCAGAAAATTTAGTTTATGTTAAAAAAAATCTTATTAGAATTAGTGATACTCACAATTTTTATACTAGAAATAAAGAAAAAATTACTTATCATTGTAGTCGACTTCATAACATTGGTAACTCGTTTAAAGGTTTAGTACCTTCCTGGATGAACGAGCTTTGCTCGGTATGTTTTTTGTAAATTGTGTTTTTCTCACAAAAAATAGTATTATTATTCGCCAATAGATGATAGGAAGCGTCATATTTTTCAGTTTAAATACGAATAAAATGACATTTTCTAAAAATGATTCCTAGCCAGATCGATTTATTACCCCCGAATTTCTTACTATCTAGAAATCCGTCTGCTTGTTTGCCATCCATTATCATTATTTTTTTTTTATTAATAAATGTTTTGTTTATTATAATTAAATTAATTTTTTTACTCTAATTTCTCTATCTATCTTGACTGTTTTCTAACTGCTAAATCTTATACATTATCAATGAAATTTTAAATTTTTGTATTTTAATTTTTACCTTGTACTAGCTACCGACATTTTTTTTATGATATTGGATGGCAAACAAGCAGGCGGATTTCCTGATGGTATGAAATTCACGCCGCCTAAGGACACCAAAGATGGTAATGGTGCGTTGCAAACCTGAGGCCCGGATGTTATGCCCGAGCAAAAGTAAGTTTACCGGCTACCTTACCCTCTGAACCGGAACACGTCATTACGTTATGGCGGCAGGAATAGGTAAGGCGGTTTTTTAATTTAATTTGATGTTCACATTTTTAGTTACTTTTTAATTTTTAATTATTGCTGGATATTTTGTTTCTTACCCTTTTTTAGGGAATCTCTAGAGATTCCCTAGTTTTAGAGAAAATTATAAACTGGTCTATCTCACCTACTACTATTTTTCAAAAACTTGCATGTTATGTTTTCCACATCACAGTATCCTATACTGTTGAGGCAGGATTTGACATGTGTTTTTTGTAATGTTTAATAATAGGTGTTTTTAAAAGCTGTGATAGTATATTAATGTATATGCTTGTCAAATATTATTTTATTTTAATTGTTGACGTATTTCAGATAAAGTGTACCTACGTAATAAAAGACGACGAATTATTTTGAAACTTAATGATAGATTAAATATCTCTGAGTGCGGCCGTCATATTTATGTTTTAGTTAATTATATATATTGCCTTGTAACAGCAACAAGAAAAATCGCATTTAAAAATATTTGTATAAATCTTATTTTACGTCAGCTGTTTTGGTGTAACATATTTCTGATTCTTAGCAGACTTTTATGTAACCTTTAATATCAACATGTTGGCAATGTGATGGCCCATCCTTCGCTGCTACATGGAAGAGCGCCATAGCACTCAGTGCTGTCATCGCCTTACATATTTTTACCGCTCTAATAGCAAAGCTTAGCATTGTACGTATTTTATTTTATTTGTTCGCATTTAAAAATATTTGTATAAATCTTATTTTACGTCAGCTGTTTTGGTGTAACATATTTCTGATTCTTAGCAGACTTTTATGTAACCTTTAATATCAATATGTTGGCAATGTGATGGCCCATCCTTCGCTGCTACATGGAAGAGCGCCATAGCACTCAGTGCTGTCATCGCCTTACATATTTTTACCGCTCTAATAGCAAAGCTTAGCATTGTACGTATTTTATTTTATTTGTTTTAAGTGAGCAGACAGCCTCACCGCGGAGCACAACTCTGAAGGTAAGTGACAATCGTGGCCTATAGATACAACATTATAAGTGCGTCTCTGTCTGGAATGTTAGGTGTATCGTGCAAGTCTACTGAAAACCTCACCCTTTGGACAGGAGTGTGAGAGAGTCAGCAGTATATAGCTTTATTAGTATATTTTTATTTATTTGTTCTAAGTATAGCTATAGTTAATTGTTTTTTTGTACACGATGCCTTCCATTTTATTTTCACAGCTTATTTTTTTTTTGGGTTGACTGGAAGAAATTTCTTTAGTTAGAGATAAGCTCGCCTTATGTGCATTTTTAACTTCTCATGTATTTTGTGTATTTTAGTTTTTGTGTGCAATAAAGTGTTAAATAAAAAATAAATAAATAGCTGCAGCAGGAATACATAAGGCAGTGGATACTTATCCAGCATGTTGCTGCATTAACTTATGCTTACCTCTACCGAGGTGCGAAGATGAGGGGCAGATGGTCTATCTACTCAGATGCGGACAAGCACAGGAAAAATGCAGCATCTGTTGTGTCGCTACCCTGCAGCATTTAAATGGTAGACTTGTACGCACAGCTTAAAATCCCGGCCATAGGATATCGACGCACTAGTAGCATCTATGTTGTCTGTGGGTGAAGGTTGTGTCTTACATTTAGAAGAGCAGTTTGCTTTATCGCTATCTAATAACACACATAAATAACATTCACTGAATTGCCATGGTCAAAATATATATGGAAACTTTCGATTTCTTATCAATTAGGTAAGTACGTCGAAAAAGTTTTTGACGTGACAACGTCTTAATTCTATGGAGCCGGCTACACGCACCAAAAAATATTACTCATGCGCCGTTAACTCGCTCTGAGGCGTTCCATTTATTGCTTGAAGTGCAAGCGAGAGCGCGGAACGAGCGACCAAGAGGCACGATCGTCCTTCGTTCTTATTACGTTGTCAAGTTCAACTATCGTTAGTAAACCGACTTTACAGCTTTTTTTTATACTATCAAGTGGGTCATCTGATGGTAAGATTAGTGGGAATGATTAATTAATAACGGTAATACTAAAATTGGCATATTTTATTGATTATAACGACTTTCCAATGATTATTCATCAACCATACCAAAATAGGCAAAACAAGTTATTGTTTTGAACGAGAGTTATTTATTCTAATTTCAAATAATCTCCAAACTGTTTAAAACCGTTACACGAATGTTCGATTTTCATGTAACACTTTGTCGTTATTAAATGGTAATTAAACTCTCCAGTTATGATTCCTTTTTAAACAACTTGAAAAAGGAGATCAATAAAACGTCTATACGATTGTTGCGCGATTATTCGGCTAGTAACTGATAGATTTGCGAGAGATTGATCAAGGTTAGGAGATAGTCTGATATGAATTTGATCACACCAAATAATGGTTTTGAGTTACTATATGTGTGTATCTTATAAAGCATTAATTGGATCTAGGTTACGAACTAATTAATTTGGACTCGATTTTTACGTGACAAAGTCTTAAATTAGGTTGTGGCTCGGAATCACTCTTGAAAAAGTGTAACGCCCGCTCACGTCTGTTACGATGAGTCACCGAACGAGAGAGAGGCCCGCCGGGCCGGTACAATGTTTTAGTAAACAAAATATATTTCTATAGTTAAAATTTGTGCATTTCTTATTTTCATTCAATTCCTTGTTCCTATTGTGCAATTTAATAATATTCATATCAATAAATATTCTACTGAGAAAAAGACGTTGTCACGTAAAATCTTCGCCCCTGAAACGGATTTTACAGGCAACTATTTTTTTTTATGATTTTGGAAGGCAAACAAGTTTTTCTGATAGTAAGAAATTCACGCCGCCTAGAGACACAAAAGCCGCGCTGCCAACCTAAGGCCGGGATGTTAGGTCTCGAGCAAAAGTAAGTTTACCGGCTGCCTTATCCTCTGAATCGAATCACGTCAACGGCAAGCACTGACGTTCTGGCGGCAGGAATACGTAAGGTGGTGGTACCAATCCATACGAGTCCAAAATTCTACCACTTTATAGAATGTCACGGTGTTAGTGACGGTAAGCCTTGGTTCGCCTTTTACTAGCTGCCTGGCAGGAAGCCAGATGGTCTATTCTGCAAAGGAGCCCGGACCAACACGGGGAAATTAACGGGGATTTTAACCGACTTCAAAAACAAGGTTATCAATTCGACTCTTGTGTTTTTTGTTTGTTTTTGTAATGAACGTGATGTTGATGGTCTTTTTTATGGTAAATTATGATACCGAGGTGGTCTATATAAATTTGATCCTGATCTGAGTACCGGTTTTTGAGTTTTCCACCATGACATGATGTAGTCGAAGTATGAGTTATTGTCACTTAAAAATCACTTTTATCACACAGAGATCTTTAATTATTTAGGACCACCTCAGCATCACAAGCTACCTTTCGTAAACAGAATGATTAAGCATTAAATAAAATATCACCATAGCGAACAAGGTTGCGACCTTCCTGAAGAGTCGACTGTGACATTAAGGCACTATACATATTTTACGTCGCTTTAGTTATGGCCAGGATCTTGGGTAAGTCTATCAGAGAGCCTATTGAATTAGCAGATAGTGGCCTGCAAGCGTAATGCGATGCGAAACGGAATTCCCGTCTATACCCCCATTAATATAATATGTTTTAACAATATATATTACGTGTGTATTTTTAGTTAAAAAAAAAATGCTTATCAAACGAAAACATTAAATTCTTTTTCTAAGGGCGGAAACAAGGGACCCCTGGTTATGAGCCCTGGTTTGAATTCAATAACATAACTCCTTAGGCTAAAAAAAGAATAAAAAATATTAACTTCACACAGACCACACAAAGTTTTTTATAATTACCACTAGATCGAGACGCGGTCACTAACGGAGAAGATTCGACCAAGAAACTCAGTAGACGAAAAATGGATCCATTACTGCTTAAAAATATTCCTACGTATCAGAAGATAATCTGATTGAATTGTAATAAAGCCTGGCTGATGAAGGCAAAGTTAAACTGGCAAACTTATATTTGAATAATTTATAAACTTAGACGATGCTACCAACATACACTTGACTGGAAAGCAGTCTCCATGCGAAACAAAATATAAGTCTAACTAAAGTTTTAGCGTTATTTTAACTTTTGTTAACTATGACACAAGTAAGCGAATTATTTAATAAAGAAAATACTCAGCTACGAAATTTCAAAATTTTATAAAAAACTACACAGGAAAACAACAAGATTGTTGTATGTTTTTTTACATGAATCTGAATAGTCGTCGTCGGCTTGGTGTTTGTCGGCAATGAAAACCCAAGGCAGACTAAGTATGCTTTTTTCACGAAATCCGACACATTCAAACGGAATTTTTGGAACATATACTCTCCACATATTACACAAAAACAATCAGGGCCGTTCAAACACTTCCTTCTTGAGGTAGACATAACGAGAAACTTCAGTACAAAATATTATTTACACCGCTGTTGATAGAAATTATCGACTATATAAGTAAATTTGAGATGTTACCTGTATCTCACTAACTAGAGCCGCTACAAAAAATCTGTGGGTAGATTTGAATTTAGCACACCCAAATTAGTAAGCAACAGAAGAGATATCATGTAACAAAAAAAACCGATTTTGTTTTTCTTTTGACTCGACAGGCTTTGTTTTAAGTATTAATATTGAATTCCTAAATTTTCGAACTGCCTTAAGAAATTGGCGATTTCGATGCTTTTTTTAAATAGATAAAGTGATAGAAGAGGTAGATTTATATGTATATTTTATACCTCTGCAAAAGCCGGGCATAAAAAAGTCATGTGATACTTTTAAACATATACTAGGGAGTTACAATACATAGATTACATGACTTTTTATTTTCCGCCATAAAATCGACGAAGTCCTATACGTCTCAATGATGCTGCAGTAACTACGCACTACCATCCTCGGCTCCCCTACTACAACGGTTACCTCACTCACAAGCCTAGTCAAGGCAACCTTGATTACAGGTAACGACTTTTGCCTCTTCACCCAGAATACTTTTACTTAACTATTACATACATAGAATATTTTGCTCGGGATTGAAAATGAGCCCGGTTAGCGATAGGCTTGCCACCTTTCACAATGTGGGACCTCTTGGATCCCCCTAGATGGGCGTGAAGATACTTTTTTCTGGTATGTTTGAGATAGTAATGTCATAAATACGAGTACTTACTATTTCAAAATCGTTGTTTATGTGTATTGGTAACTTGTATACTGTATTTCAATCTCTACATAAGCATACATTTTTATTGAGTAATAATTTAGAATACTTAAATTCAATGTCAATCGACAAAGCAAACACACATCACAATGTGTATTTGCTTTGTTATTCACAAATAATGGATACCCGTGAAGACCTAGGTTGACATTCCATTATCAAATCGCTTGGGTCATATCTAAGGGTTCTTAAAACTGGCGTCTTTGTATGAAAAGTGTAATGAATGTAGAGGAAGCCAGGCAGGTCGGCAGATCGTGACATTTGGCATCCGGTGCCAAACCCAAAAGGGACTTGGCGTGAAGATATGGATGTGCTTGCAATATCAATCAACTTTTATAAATCGTATAACACCACGAGCCACAGCTTTACAACATTTGTTTTTTGTTTTACACAACTTTAGAAACAAGACATTTTCCACTTATAAGAAAAGTTTCGTATGGTCGTAAATTGTTTAGAAGGAACAGTCTGCAGGCAACTTAGAAAGTTTAGACCAAGGAAACCTAACATTTCGCCAACTTTTACCTCATCGAATCACAAAATATAATTTCACTAGAAGTTTATAAAAGAATGACAGAAAATATTCATTCATGAAATAACTCGCCACATCTGACGAAAAAAAATCATAATAGTGCTAACTAAAACCTATTTTAATTAAAATAATTGTCGCATCTGAGGTCTAGCGGTCCAGGATGCTGATTATGTATCTCAGTTGCCAACTCAAAAAGTGTACATCAAATAGCTCTCAAATGACGTGTATTATATTTGTTAGAGCTCTACAGAAATACAATAGAGATTGCTGGGCCGGGCAACAAAAAGAAAATTTGGTTTATTCAATTTTCTAATAATAAAGAAACGTTGCTTGGGATTGGACATGTGCCCGGTTTGCCACCTATCACATTGCGATATCACGTTGCGATATGCTTGCCACCTATCACATTGTGGGACTTAGTGTGTACGGCTAGTCGTGGGTGTCCTAGTTGTACCTCAGCCTGCCTCTTCGGGGATATGAGAGTGAAGATAAATTGTAAAAAACTTGTAAACAGATTTTATAATATGTTACATGTATCAAAATTACTATGAAAGGAACAACTCATTTACTGAAACGCATTTACTTCGGCGGTTTTGTCTTTTTAAGAGCTATTTTGATAATAAATAATAGTAGTAAAAATTGAGCTCAAAGATTCCTTTACATACATACATACATACAGCCCGAGCTAATAAAAGCGTGTTAAAAACAATCGTGGTCTATGGGTTCATCGCTGCCCTGTGGCTGGCTGTAAGCCTATTATGTAAGTTTGTTATTATGGCAGCAAAAATAGATCCCTACCCTGGCAAATTACTGTTAAGCACTCTACCACCAGTGGTCTTTTTGGCAATGACCCATATAACCTATGCTCACCTCTTACGAGCTGCCAGACAGAGAGCAGACAGGAGTTAATAGCCTAGAGTGGGCTAATCCCCGCTTGAACAGTACCAACCCCGTTTACTCCTTGTTGGTCCGGGCTCCTTTGCAGAATAGACAGCCTTCCTGCCAGGCAGCTCGTAAGAAGCGAGCATAGGCTTACTGCCACTAGCACCGTGACATCTGTCAAGGTGGTAGAGTTTCGCAGCGATTCACCCGGATTGGTACCACCGCTTTACCTATTCCTGACGCCATAACGTCATGACGTGTTCCGGTTTAGAGGGTAAGGTAGATGGTAAACTTACTTTTTACTTTTGCTCGAGACCTAACGTACCATTACCAACTTTGGTGTCTCTACCCGGCGTGAATTTCTTACTATCAGGAAATCCGTCTGCTTGCTTGCCTTCCAATAACATAAAAATAAAAAATACCTACGTTAAAATTTTACACATTAAAAATGCATATTTTAAGGAATTAGGATGATTCTTGATCATGTCACATGAGTTGACACCCCTGTGACAGGGATGTCACATATCATGTTAAGGTTATTTTGCATACCTCGTACGCTTGACAAAATAAAATTCGATTTCGTAAAAGAAATGGAATCTAAAAAACAACACAAACAGTCAAAAAAATAAATCGACGAATATGTATGGGTTCAAAATATACTTATTCGTAACTTATAACCATAAAATAATATTATTAACAAAGTGTTGGACCAACGAAAAACGAGGTGTGCTAAGTTTGACTTGTCTGTTTGTGTGTGTGTGTGTGTGTGTGTGTGTGTCTGTCTGTCTGTGGTGTTCTAGCTTTTGAATGGATGAAACAATAACAGATTGATTTGAAAGTTAACTTGATCGAGATGGTTTTTAGTATGAGGTTATCTTTTTAATTTTCGTAGTTTTTGTATGTATTTGTGATTTTTAAAAATATGTTCCTAACTACTGACTATATCTTATTTAAACCCATCTTCGTTACAACTTTTCAATACGGGATAAATTTTTTTTTAGATTTTTCACTCACCCATTCGCCTATCGAAATGAGTGAACAAGTTTTTCCATTTTTTAAGTTAATTAAACCCATTGATTTTGAGATAAGTGGTTTTAGAAGCCTTGTCACTTTTGAATACGTACTTATAAACCCCAAGTATGTTTTTTAATAAATATTTTATGAAGAAGAAGAAATAATTGTAAAGGGTGACTTCAGCTATCTTTTTTTATGATATTGAAAGGCAAACAAGCAGACGGATTTCCTGATGTTAAGAAATTCACCCAACATAGAGACACCAAAGGTGTCAACCTGAGGCCGGGATCTTAGGCCTCGGCCATAAGTAAGTTTACCGGCTACCTTACCCTCCAAACCGGGACACATCAACGGCAAGCATTAGACGTCATGGCAGCAGGAATAGGTAAGGCGGTGCTACCAATTCGGGCGAGTCGCTGTGAAACTCTACCACCTAGTAGGATGTCACGGTGTTAGTAACGGTAAGCCTATGTTCGATCTGCCTGGCAGGAAGGCAGATGGTATATTCTGCAAAGGAGCTTGGTTTACAGAATTCAACTGTGTAGTTCCAATAGTTTGGGGACAACGCGGCTGTGACACACGGCCGGACATACCAATGTTTAAAGTACAAGGGTTTTGTTTTTGTCACTATCCGAATGAAATCCTGAAAATGATAAAATACCATCTAATATTGACTTCCATTTACAATCTCTGTTGTTTTGAAAACCAATATTCATATTATATAGAAGAACTAGCTGCCTGTTCCGGCTTCGCGCGGATGCTATTTTTATCATAAATTGAGGTATAAGCTGTCCTATCTTTTAAATTAGATCAAACTGCACAAGACGTGCAAATTTCATTGAATTCGGTTAAGTAGTTTAGGAGTCCATCGCGGACAAACAACGTGACTTTTAATTTATATATATTAAGATATTTATTCTTTGTGACAACATAAAATAAAAAAAATTAAAAAAATGGTAGATTAGAATTATTATTATCTAAATTTAAGGAGTCTTTAGACATAGAAAAATAGAAGCAGTGCATAATATCAACTTAATAACTTAGTGACCGCCTCTGTGATTTAGTGGTCCGGTGTTGGCGTTGATTACGCGGAGTCTTATATTCGACTCCCAGGTCGAGCAACTCGATATGTGTTTTTTGAATTTTCTTGTAAAAACAACGTATCCCTGTATGTATAAGTGCCTGGTTGACGATAGTTTTGCCTCTTTTGATTAGTTGTACATCTGTCTACATCTTCGAGGATACTAGCGTAAAGATACTTTGTAATAGATTAAAAAAATAATCTTAACGCCCATATCCCCGAAGAGGTAGCAGAGGCTTAACCAGGGCACCCACGACTAGCCGAAGACACTTGGGATACATTATTAACATTGGCCGTAAGTCCCACTATGTGATAGGTGGCATGCCTATCGTCAACCTGGCACATATTCAATCCCGAGCAACGTTTTTCTTTATTAGAAAATTAGAAAAACCAGATCTTCTTTTTGTTGCCCGACGCGAGATTCGAACCCTCATGCAGTCAAGTCCACAACTGAACCGCTAGACCACAGAGGCGATTAATGTTATCGATTATTAATGTTAGTTATTACCTAAGTATAATTATGCAACATTATATGCAAAAAATACAATATGAATAAATTTTCAATCGAGATAGATGGTTGTTGGTATTAACAAATTGTTATATCAATAATTTCATCATTAATTTTGAATAATGCTATCTCGGATCATTCGTAACCAATTAACTTTTACGATGCAATGGAGTTACGTAACGAGGCTAAAAGTTTGGAATTCTCATAAAGATGAAAGCATTTTACGTGGCGACACGGACGATTTGAGTGGAGACTTCGAATTAATTATTCAGTTGCTTAGGATGAGGTTTTAGAGTTTCAAAAACACAAGAGCATAACTTTCTTTGAATATTATCAGGAATATGCTATGTTTTCCCCGTGTTCCGGGCTCCTTTGCAGAATAGATCACCTGCCTTCCTGCCAGGCAGCTCGTAAAGGGCGAGCACAGGCTTACCGTCACTATAGACGGCGGAAGTGTTTCGCAGCGACTCGCCCGAATTGGTACCACCGCCTTACCTTACCTTATTCCTGCCACCATAACGTCCAATGCTTGACGTTGACGTGTTACGGTTTGGAGGGAAAGGTAGCCGGTAAACTTACTTTTGCTCGAGGCTTAACGTCCCAACTTCGGGTTGGCAACGCACCATTAGCACCTTTGGTGTCTCTAGGCGACATGAATTTCTTAACATCAGAGAATCCGTCTGTTTGTTTTCCTTCTATTATCATAAAAAAAAGTGTTTCAATCCACAGTGATGATTCAAATGATTCCGGAAGAGTTTTCAAACGCCTCGACATGAGAATTTTTCTAGGTTAGATATTATTTAGAAGAAGAGGTAAAAATAAAATACTTAAAGAAGTGTATTTTACTTTTGATTGTGCTATATGAACATAGTATTCACAGCCACTATTAGAGCAATATTTCAGGAAACATTCCGCAAATAGCTGGCAAAAAGATGAAACAAATTTATGAAATGGATCAAATGCCGCCTAAACCTGGGTAAAGCGGTTTTCGATGTAAGTTACGAGCCTCGAGCGTTTAATGTGGCACGAGATACTAGGAACTCGTACGTTTGCGGGCAGCGGACATTACTTAAGTACTTACGATAAAACAAAATTTTGTAAAAAAAAAACGTTCACGCGTTTGTATAGCGAGCTGAAACATTTTCGCACATCGATTCAGAAAAAAAATCAAATCAATCGATTCAATTTAATTGTTTTTGTTTGTTGAACGTAACTGTTCAAGTGTCTTGTCCAAATTTCATGCTTATTAATTTACGACACCTAAACTACTGTTGGTACTTGTAATGTTATTTTACCTAATGACATTTATTTAAAAATATCATTGATTTTACTTTATACTTTTTCATTTCCTTGCCTTTGTAGTTTCTTGCTACACTGACTGGTATTTGAAAAAAAATTAGTTCTAGGTTTTAAAAAACGTTTGAAATACAGAACTGAAAAATATTATTGCTTCATTCTGGTTCTTCTAGATTTGGCATGAGAAACTTGAAAAATTAGAGTGGAATAGTTTGGTCTTGCAACTTAATCACTGAAAATACTCGACCTAGAACAAATTTATGTATATTTTTAAATCGCATAAAGACAGACATACAAGCATTAAAATAGTATTGTTATAAAGTTTGTAAGTATTGTTAAACTTGCTGCTTATTTTTTAGCCATTTGATAATAAAATTCTGCTTATCTCATAAATAAACATATTAGTGACTTACTTGAGCGTATTTTACAAGATTCTGCAGTTGACAAATACTTTTACAACGTTCTAATTTTCAATGAGAGTTTGCTTTGTCTTACAATTACGAGAAAGTATAAGCTTGGGTTACACATTTCAATGTCAAACATAATTTATAAACACGTAAAACGACCACACCACGTGAGTGGCCCAGTTTTGAATTGAAAATAAACAGAAAAATTTACACAGATCCCATTTTGTCGTCGTTATTGCCCATTCGGGTGAAACAGACTACATCGTAATCACGAAAATGTTCTCTCTCTAAACTGCACGAGCATTTTCAGTTAAAAGCGTATCCCATTACGAAAACGAAACGAAAACGGATGTTGAATTGTCTGTTTGCAATTCTAAGTATCACCACGTCATCGCAACCATTAGCTACAACGCAAGCACATCCATATTTTATAAATGCCTTATCTCAACCGCACAAAACTGCAGCTACATTATTTTCACATAACCACTACTATTTTGTCGCATTTTGTCCCTGCGATATGTTCTAGTAGATTCTGGTTATAGGGTTATTGATTCTTGGTTTAGGGCGGAAAGTAAACACAGTTTATAGTTGAGTTAATAAGAAAATACGTTTCTTATTTTTCTTTACATAAATATGATTAGATATATTTCATGTTTGTATATTCAGAATCCACTTCGGCAAGTGCCATAGTTTCAACTATATCGTTTATACTATGTATCATTTTTACTTGTAATTTTGTTTTAGGTTAGTAACTGTTTTTTGTTTTTTTTACATCAGATTAGGGGTTGATAGTTCATGCAGTAAAAATAGAAATGTTCATTACTGTTTCTTCAAGAGTTAAGTTTTTTAAGAACGTTAAGTATTTTGACGTTAACACCTTTAACTTGGACTAAACATTGTTTTCCTACGGTGGGTCAATGGTATATCATTTCGTTATATTCATTCATATTGAGTCAACCCTGTTTCAAATTGACCATTTATGTTAGGCCCTAATGTCGAAACTGCAAATCAAAAATTTATCACATGTGTATTCGACCAAGTCTCCTTACTGAAACTGAGCATTTCAATCCAGCCTTAGCTAAATATTATTGGTATCAATAACGCCAGCAGTGTTTAGTGATGCACTTCCAACGTGTTAGGAAAAAATATATAAAAATGTTAATGGTTTTTATAACCCCACACGAAAAAAGAGGGGTGTTAAAAATTTACACGCATGTAAATTTTTAACACCCCTAATCATCATTTTTAAAACTGTCACGTCATAATTTTTCAAAGATGGATCGATTTAGATGTGGTTTGTTTTTTGTTTGCAAGCTGACGTAATCGAGATGGTTCTTAGCTACATTACATCCGGGTTGTGTTAAGGGTTATTGATTTTTTTTTATATACAATAATTAATATTAGTTAATTTTGCTGTGTAACTTACGTTCAGAGATCGTAGATTTTGATCAAAGTTCTCTTCTGAATCATGACATACCTTCCGAAAGAAGAAATATCAAAATCGAATCGTTATTTGCCAAGAAATGGTTGCTGGTTGCGTGTATATGCGTGCGGTATGCCATTAGATATACCGTCAAAGACCGAGCGAGTTAGAGAAGTTAAAACGGACCCTGGTTCTCAAGTGTAAACGTAAGGAACGACTGCGATTAAGATAAGAAAAATTTGATTGTTTGTACTGAATGGGCTCCAAAAATAAGCGACTGATTTGAAAATATATTTTTCCATTAGAAGCCTACATTTACCCTGCTGAACATAGATTACTTTTAGCCGTGGGAAAATGCTTCTTTCTTACAGGACAACGGGTAGTAAAAAATATTCTTCTACACAACAGTAATCAAACTTATCTTTTCATAAATTCCGAATGGCTAAACCGATTGGGTTGAAATTTTATGCGGACGGTTTCCTGGATGATTTAAAAATACAATTGGACAAGGTAGGTGGCGCTCCTCTCGGTATGTCATCTGTACTAAAACTATAAAGAGGAAATATTTGATTGTTTGTTTGTATTGAATATGCTCCGAAACTCTGAAGAGATTTCAATTTTTTTTTACCATTAGAAGCCGATATAATTTCTGATAAACATAGGCTACCGTTTTACATGCGAAGCCAGGATGGGCTGCTAGTAATACATAAATAGATGTCTGATGTCACTAATAGAAGCCGAATACTTAGAAGCAGAATCAACCCCTAAAAGTACCTAATCCTGGCCCATCTGTGTCATTATTACTGAAACCATGATTGTAATCGCCTCTGTGATCTAGCCGTTCAAGTGTTGGACTTGACTTCATGTGGTGGGTTTGATTCCCGGGTCAGGCAACAATGACAAAATGTGTTTTTTTCAATTCTAATAAAATAAATGTTGCTCGGAATTGGAAATGTGCCCGGTTGGCGATAGGCTTGCCACCTAAGAAATTGTGGGATTTAGTGTCTTCGGCTAGTTGTGGGTGACCTGGTTGTGTCTCTGCCTACCTCTTCGGGCAAATGGGCGTGAAGACCCTTTTTTTATAATTCTAATTGTAGTCATAGCCCCAGGCAACTTAATATGCATGTAGTTACCTACTTCACAAACCTTATCAGCCACTTATCGACGTAACGTGTTGTGTGTTAATTGGTTTTAAAAATACCGACTCCTAGCAATGTCAAGAAGATAAGGTGCCAAGGTCGTGGATCTGCCCAAAATCACAACAAAAGTTATCGTGTTGACCTCAAGTATTGTTTTTGCAATTACAAACGGTCACATTTTACAAGAGAGTAAAATTAATAAAATACTTGACCTGATACTCGTTGTCCTCTTCTAACTATGAATTTTTTTTTTGATAATGGAAGGCAAACAAGCAGACGGATTTTGTGATGGTAAGAAATCCCGCCGCCTGGAGACAGCAAAGGTGGTAATGGTGCGTTGCCACCATGAGGCCGGGATGCTAGGCCTTGAGCAAAAGTAAAAAAATACTTATTCAACGGACAAAAAGGCAACATGGTCGATCCTGCGCAGTTGAACTGGGTCAACAAAAATAATGTTATTTTAATATTTTGCACACATACAACTTTTAAGTACGTAAAAATCTTTGTTCGTCAACGTCTCTCCGTTGATGAAAAGCAGAGAGCTTTCGTCTGCGATAGCACGTAACGCCATCTTCTTTTAAAGTACGGAACTACCAACCACACAATGAACATTTTTGTAAATCAAAGTGATGACAAAAGCCAGACATTGCCAGGTGCGATTCCGGTTTTGTTTTGATGTTGAGATGAGGATTTATACAAGGCTGTCAAAGAAATTTGAGAAGGTAATTTTTTTTTTTCCATAAGCAGCTTGAAAAAGGAAAAGGTTATCAATTCATGTACGTTTTTTTGTATGTTTATTCCGCGACTACTGTTTGGCCGAATAATCGCGGACTACTCGAAACAAATGAATTTTAATGGTTTCTTTGGTGGGCCTAGATAAATTTTTAAAATTTCAAAAAGTGGTTTTTGGTATAGATTTAAAAGTTTATACTTCTGAAACGATATGAGTTAGTAATGAAACAGAAGTCGATTTTTTTATTGCGCTTTAATAATCCATTGCTATAGTACCTATCTCCTCTGTGGTCAAGCGAGTTGGACTTGACTTCTAGAGGTATTGGGTGTGCTACCCAGGTCAGGCAATGAAAAAAAGTGATTTTTTAATTTTCTAATAAAATTAACGTACACAAACCGGTGTTGGTGGTGTGCATTGGCCGTTTAGTGATATGTTTGCCACGTATCACATGTGAGCCTTAGTTTTAGGGTAGTCGTGGGTGACCGAATTGCACCTATGCCTATTTCATCCGGTCTACGGGCTTGAAGATACTTTACTTTTGTATCCACTGATAACATGTGTAAAACGAACATATGTAAGTTTACTGACAAACAATACAGTAGGTACAAAATATATGCATAATTACAACTAACCGACGACACTGAAAAATGCAAAACAAAATAATTAACAAGACAGTATACAAACTGAAGATCGCTACGGTGAATGTATTTATTACTACATAGTTAACAAACAACTGTAATAACAATAATAATACTTTAAAAAAACATAATGTTAATTGTGAAAATTGGGTATTAAGAATTAAAATTGTTTTATGCCCGATATTAATAACCAAATTTTGCAAATTAAAATTGCAGGGCTAGTTTTAGTACCTTGAAAGGAACCTCGAAAAAATTTTAACCTTTGCTATGATCTCGTTGGTCGAGGGATTGGTGTATACCCCTATATATAGCACCAACGATTAACTGCAAGGCTCCAGTTCGATTCTCAACGGGAGCATGAAATTCATCCTTCATGCTCCCATGTTCACATCTAATTCTCTTTATTTCAGAGTCTCGGTATATTTGTTAAATTTGTGTCAGTATTTATATCTATGTATTGTTGACTAGCATCCTTAACATAAACTGCTTACTTCGGACTTGGATTAAATTTGTTTTATTTTTTCAGGAGTATTTATTTATTAAAACTAACTTTACCTTTCAATAGCTCAAATTGAACGATAGTATGTAATTTATGCCTACTGTTATTTGTCTACGCATTTTCTATTTTTCTAATTTTACTAATTTTGTAATAAAAATAACGATATCCAATCACCCGGTTGGCGAAAGGCTTGCCACCTATCACATATTAGGACTTAGTATCTTCAGCTAGTTGTGGGTGCCCTGAATGTGCCTCTGCCTATCTTTTCGCGGTTATGGGCATAAAGATACTTTTATAATATTACGTAAACATCAGACTCCTGCGATTAGTGACAATTGACTGATCTCTTTCTGACATCAGAGTTTAATATCGTCGCGACCCGGATTTGAGTAGTCAAAACTAATGTATTAACTACTAGGTGCTGTACTAGCCTAGGCAACGCTTTTTAGGCATATTTAGGTTTCTTTATTAATGATACCATAGTAAATAAAGGTTTCCGGGGAGTTTGTTTTGCTGATCCTTTTCCTGTTTGGAAACGGTGGTAGTTCATGGTAGGTTGGACTTAATTTAATAACTTGTTAGATTTTTTGTAATAAATAAATAAAATATTCCTGGACAAGGTAAAACTGAACAACTTTAATAGTGTCAATTAGAATATACCTCCAAAGTTAGCAAATTATATGCTTGTGCTATGAATGTTAGTCTACGATTCTTATACATAGATAAACTTACCTTTTTATACATAGATAAATACCTGATACCTGATAAATTTAGTCCACACCCAGACCCGGAAATACAGACATCTAAATGTTCATCACCCAAATGCCTGCCCCCGTCGGGAATCGAAACCAAGCCTCGTGATTGATCGGTGTAGTTGGCCGTGTACGCCAGACACTCGACCAACGAGGCGGTCAAATAATAAGAAGCGGTATGCGGTAATAGATAATTAATTCGGTAATAAAAAATATTTTAATTATGAAAATAAGTATATGTTATTAAATGATGATTTTTTTACATATATTAAAATATTTGTACTCCACAATGTGCTGGGATATGTTGGTGCTATCATTTCAATTTAAAAGACTTAAAAGTTTTATTGCTTTAACCACACGAATGATTCTTGATTGGAATCTTATCATGAAATCTGTCACCGGATCTAAATGCAGCATGTGAGAAAGAAAAAACAAGAAATTTTGGGCTTCATTTCATGTTTTCAAACGACCCCAAATCATTTAAAAATCCCAAAACAGGAAGGAGATTCTAAATTCGACTGTACGTTTTTTATGTTTGTTACTCGATTACTTGGCCAATAGACAACCTGCTTTGGTATTTCTTTCTTAAAATATAGTTCCTCATTCGGTGGTAACCCCTTATTAATTTATATAATAGTTTTTGAATTGTACTTAATATTACACCATTGACCATTGACAAGTTCGTCGACATAAATAGATAATTTTCTATAATTGGGAGAAATCATTACCAAATTGCGACGTGGTACCTAATTAAATAGTTGGAGTCGATTTTTGTAGTTTTACTGCGCTTAATTATAAACGATTATTTATCTGTTTACTTGCATATTCCAATGAAGCATTCAATCAAAAAAATGCATTTGTCTTGTTACTAATTGTTACTAATTTAACGTGTCTATATGTCTGTGACATCATAGTTTCTAGACGAGTGGACAGATTTCGATGCGTTCTTCTATTTGAAAGCTGATAAGTTTTTGTTGGGGGTTATTTAAAATTTTCAAATATTACAAATGTGAATCCGGATCACGCCTTAAAATCAATCCTTTACACACATCTACATAGTACAAATAATCATGAGATAGCCTCACCCATATTTATGTGTGGAACGCAGTCTTTTCCACTTCATTACAATAATGTTGAATTAACAATGCTCCACGGTTTAATGTCGATAGAAATCAGTATGTGGGAGTGCTTAACAGCAAAACATCTACTTTATATCGCTGGGAAAATAAAAGTAAACGCAATTGAAATTCAAAAATAGAAACAATCATGGACAATCCCGGTTTTGTTTTTGATGAAGTGATTCTGACATGTGAACAAGAAAAGGAGTGGAGCAAAAGTGGAGATGTGGCAAAATTAAGAAAAAAATATGACAAGTAAGTTTTGTTTTTCTTTTTGTTTCTAAATGAAAGTGGTAGAATAAGGTCATCCCCTTGGTTTTTTGGGCTAATAGTAAGTGGCCTAGTTACGCCTCTACGGGGATACGAGCGTAAAACTACTTTTATGTTATGAAATACGACTATTAATTATCCAAATTGATAGGGTGAAGAGAAATATCTAGCGGAATATCTCCAATTTATCCAAAATCACCGTGAACCAATTACATAACTTCCAGAATAGAGTTTTCACGCCAATTTAGTGTAAAGTAAGTGGAAAGTATTTTAATTCGGATTAGATTTGGCATTGCCTGTCTTTTAACTACCCACATTCCATTGTTTCAAAGCTTTTTGAAATTTATACATCTAAAAAAATCGTGTTGATTACAATATAACTCAAGAACGGCTGAACCGATTTGGCTGAAAATTTATGTCCGTTTCCTGTTCCTAAGCTACTATTTACTACTATCTACTAACTCCTAAGCTATCCTATTTTTATCCCACTGTAAGAAAACTAGGAAAAGCAACTTTTCAATTTTCTCCATGCAAACTAAACGGTTGAAATAAGTTCACCAGAGCAGCCAGTTTGTAATAAACATAAAGACAAATCGTTGTTTTCAGTAAAGTGAAACCTTTTTGAAAAACTCTTTTTGAACTCCCAACTTAAAAATAGTGGTGTCATAACTTAGATCTCTATCGGCCAATATTATCTGAAATACAGACATCTAAATGTTACCTATCTAAGGTAAATATCAGTTACTAGGCAACCATAGTTATTTTTCAATAATTAACAAAAATATCTCAGTAACAAAACTTTTGAAGGCCTATCTCTATTTGTAGATAGGTTACTAATATTGGCTGTATGTGAAGGTGTCTGTCTGTCAGTGACATCACAGCTCCTAAAAGAATGATCCGATTTCGTTGCGGATATTTTGTTTCAAAGCTGGCGTGATTAGACTAGCAATCTGGCGCAACTTTCATATAAAAAAATAAAAAAAAATTATTCGCTCAAATCATATGACACTAGTTAGTTGCCTTATATCTGAATGCCTTTAGACTTACTTTCAAATTATACTTTTTCAGTAAGGTTTTACTTTTTCAGTAAATTTTATACAAATTCGGGTTTGCTATGTATCTATGGAAGTCCCGCCTCTTATTACGTAGTATTTAGATACTCTTTGATTTCTAGCTTTGGTTTTGGCGCCATCGAGAGAAAAGATAGTCGAAGTTTTTTCATAATTATTGAATGTCGTGTTAATATTGAGTGAAATTAGTAAATTTTGGTGGCATTTTGTACAATTTTGCTCAGTGAAAGTGCACAAATGAAATAATCATGAAGAAATTAGCGTATCGTATATTTCCTCGTCGCCACCAAATCTCATTACATGAGCTTGTGTAAAAAGGTCACCGCTTTACCCAAGAGCCTGACATGACTTACTGACGACTTATAACTAATTATAATTGATATAAAATTTGAGGCAAATTTCTACTTGACTAATGGCAAAATACTAACGAGATTGCCAAAACCTAAAAAAAGAAAAAAAAAGGTCATCCCCATATTGGTAAGAGTTTTCTTTGCCTGGCAGTTCGTAAAAGGCGAGAATAGGTTACATGAGTCGTTACCAACATGAACACTGCTGGTGTAATGCTGTACAGCAGCTTGCCACTGCCTTACCTATTTCTGCCGCCATAATACCATTGTTGTGTTCCAATTCAAAGGTAGGAGATTCGCATAGTAGGCGTAGCACCCTAGCCAGAGGA
Source organism: Calephelis virginiensis (assembly GCA_002245475.1). Classification (NCBI taxonomy): domain Eukaryota; kingdom Metazoa; phylum Arthropoda; class Insecta; order Lepidoptera; family Riodinidae; genus Calephelis; species Calephelis virginiensis. Next base: position 675,403 of record NJDC01001621.1, on the reverse strand, counting down.
AAGCGTCGGATCTTTAAAATCTATGGTGTCTATAGGCCATGGTTGCTTTCTACCATCATGTTCTAGTGCCATAAAAAATATCTAATCAATGTTGGCCAAGACTGTGTTCGGTAAAATTATATGTGCCCGTGACTTTCTTTGCGTAGAAGTTCACCAAAATGTTATTTCGATAGTTAGTTGATTTAGATTTTTTCTAAAATAAAAGTATATAACAACAGCTCCTGACTCCTATGATTGAGCTCCTCCTATGATTAGCCGGAATATACAGAAAGACCAATAAAGAGTTAAGTTAAAAAGCTGTTATTTTAATACTACTAACAGAAACGCCAATTTCATTTTATTTATAGATAATTAATTAGTCTGTAGGTAATTAAGCCTAAATTAAAAGGTAGGTTTGGTTTTTTTGTTAGTTATTAGTAAGTATAAAATAAGACTCTTTACTCATAAAATAATACCACCTTATAGTCAAAAGGTTGGAGCTTCAAATCATTCATGTCCCTCAAATAGAGTAAGCAAGATAAAAATATATAATAAGTAGATATTCAATTTTTGAATGAATATTATGTTGCCAACCTCGCGGTTTTTACAACTTCACCGGGATTTGAGATTTTCCGTATTTCGGTACGGCAGCAAGCAGATAAATCTGTAAAAACCTTATCATCGCTTTACCTATTCCTGCCGTCAGAACGTCAGTGCTTGCCATTGATGTGTTCCGGTTCGGAGGATAAGGTAGCCAGTAAACTTATTTTTGCTCGAGATCCTAACATCCCGGCCTCAGGTTGGCAACGAACCTTTACCACCTTTGGTGTCTTTAGGCGCCGTGAATTTCTTACCATCTGGAAATCCGTCTGCTTCTTTGCCTTCCAATATCATAAAAAAGGCGAAAGACCCAAAAAGTAATTCAAAATACCAACAACCAATTTTGGTCTAAGATCCGAAGTAAGGTCGACATACACCGAGCTGATAATAGGATGACACCAGTTTTATAGCAAATTTAGTATATCAGAAAATATATTAAATACGGGTTGCCTAAAAAAATCCTGGACATTTTTTTTATATTTTAAATTGTTTTCAATTAACTAATTGGTGCAATATTAAGATTTTACCCCGAACTTAAAGTAAGTATAAGACGAGGTTGGAGAAATTGAGTTGCCTGTTTTTTATCTGGATTGCCAGGTAGTAACAGTTGATAATTGTCGATGCTAGTTACTTTCACGGGAAAGGATACATCAACATATGTGCAGTTTAATTACAATTTTAGATTTTTGGTGCAAAAAAATGAAACATGAAAAAAAAATTTCAATAATTAAAAATATTCGGTCCAGGATTTGTTTAGGCAACCCACTTTTAATATAATCGCTAAGGTATTTACTTGACTACAAAATATATTTTATTTAAGTATCAGTCGGTGTAAGTCGATGTAGGTTCTTCTACTATCTGCCAAGTAATTTAAAACCGCCTCGTTGGTCGAGTGGCTAGCGTACACGCCTAACTACACCGATCAACCGCGAGGCTCGGGTTCGATTCCCGACGGGGGCAGACATTTGCGTGATGAACATTGAGATGTCTGCATTTCCGGGTCTGGGGGTTTATTAAATTTATTCTGGTATCTATTTAAGTATTTCCATGCATTAGTATCGTTGACTAACACCCATAACACAAACATATAATTTGCTTACTTTGGGGTTAAATTTAATTTGTGTGACTAGTCCAGGGATATTTATTATTTATTTATTACTATCAGATTCACGCAGCTTCGCCTGCGTATTTTGGCTTTTACTGCACCGATTTTGATGAAACGAAGCCACTCAGGGATAATGTAGCATTCTAAGGTTGAAAGAATTTTTGAAATCGTTCCTGTAGTTTCGGATGCATAGGGCATTACAAACAAACAAACAAAAAATCAAACATTTCCTCTTTATAATATTAGTATAGATAAGAGTATTTGGAAGACGAATATGCTTGAGAATAAAGGTTTTAGTCTTTCACTGCAATATGTAATGTAATTATACTTTGTTAAACGTTTTATTTATGTTAAAATTAGATTGTAATGTATAGTTTTTTCTAGTTTGTAATGTCACTATTAGTATAGAAAAAAAACGAGCCCGCTGAGTTTTTTTCGTCGGATCTTGTCAGTGTGTAGCCGCGAATCCGATCCAGTGGTAATTTATAGAAATGTCGACACACACAAGTATCCCTTGGTACATGTGAGCGAGTTGCTGCGAAACTCTGCCACCTATTAGTACCTATATCACGGTGCTAGTGACTGTAAGCTTATGCTCGACTTTTACGAGCTGCCTGGTAGGAAGGCAGATGGTCTAGTCTGCAATGGAGCCCGGACCAACACGGGGTAAACTTTGTTGGTAGGTACTATTCAAGCGATAATTAGGCGATAGAATTAGTTTTGATACAACCTTCGGAGAATACCTTATTTATTAGGCCAGCATCACACATTCGGAATTTTGTTACGGGATTCCATTCCGAAAAATGGAAACGAATTTTTGCCATAACAAATTCACACAGACGTAGGGAAAATTGCTAATGTTATGGAAAGTTCATAGACTTGCATGAATTTGCAAAGTTCGAATTTTATTCAAAATCGAATTCTGTTACGAAATTCCGAATTTTTATGGCGGACTTTAGTGTGATAATGACCAGTTAACCGCAACAAAACTAAAATAATTAAGTTTGCTATGTTTTTTATCCGCCAAAATCATATTATGAAACTAGTTGCCTTAAATCTGAATGCATTTAAATTTACTTTAAAATTAAACGGTTTATACGTATCTGTCAAGTGTCATGTGTCAATTTAAGTAAATTTCATACAAAATTCGGGTTTACTATATATATATGGAAGTACACATACATACATACATACATAC
>NJDC01001621.1:649283-659798 GCA_002245475.1 Calephelis virginiensis | reverse complement strand
TTCGGGATTGGATATGTGCTCGGTTGGCGATAGGCTCGCCACCTATCACATAGTGGGACTTAGTGTCTTCGGCTGGTCGTGAGTGCCCTGGTTGTGTCTCTCCCTTCGTCTTCAGAGATATGAGCGTGAAGATACTTTTTTGTTATAAAACAAAGTCGCTTCCTCTGTCCCTTTCTATGCTTAAATCTTTTAAACTACGAAATGGATTTTGATGTGTTTTTTGAATAGATAAAGTGATTAAAGTGGAAGGTTTATATGTATGTTTCATAACCGTGCGAAGCCGGGGCGGGCTGGTAGTTAAGAATTGCTTAAAAACTATCGAAGTCGCATTATGATAAAATTAATTTGTTGTCCCTTACTGTTTATGTATGTAATCGATTTCTCCGTCATTCCTAAATGTATGGGAAAGAGCTTCAAATGTGGTCCCATTGCCACCAACTCTGGATTTGATGATGGAATCCCAGAGACTGGAAAGTCGGATTTTTTGCAGTTTTACTGTGCTTAAATAATGATTTTTAACAATTTGCCTAAGACAGTATTTATTCGGACTAGAGCAACTCCAATGAATGAATGAATATACTTCGAGGGGCCGTAAGTTGCCACTTCCACTTGCAATTATGATCGTGTATTGCGACTGGTCTAGTGTAGGCCTTGGTCGATCATTTGCTAACAAAACCATTCACGTATAGTAGTTTTAAACAAGTGGATACTGTAAAGATTGCGATTGAAATATAATCTGTCTGTGATTTCGTTCAAATTTAGAAAATGAATATTTAAAACTGTCGAACCCCGTGATTTTATTCCACCGAACATTGACAAATCAACACTGAAAAATTAAAGTATTGTTACTTTGTAATTTTCTCTGTTTCCCTGTGATAACAGGAAATAAAAAGATATAAGTAATAACTTAAAAAATAAAATATGTGTTTAAAATTTTGTAAGTTTTTCTATACATAAAAACGTTTATTTTACATACATATTTAAAAAACTTTAAAACATTCTTTAGGCAAATTGGTGGAGTCGATTTCCAGTTTTGCGCTTATCAACACATCTAGCCATTGTTTTTTTTTATATATACAGGGCTACTTCGAAAGGACCGGTCAAATCTTAATATTACGGTGTAGTGTAGTGTACGGTGTATTAGGCTTACCTAAATGGTGCATTTCAAATATTGTCGCCAAATTGTAATATTTACTTTTATAAACATTCATTTAAACCAGTCCGCAAAAATCTTTACTTGTTGTCACACTATGTCGTACCTAGTGCGAGTCATGGCGTCACCAGCCTGCGATTTCGACTACGGTCGGTGGGAACCAATTGTATGCCTTGTTTCATTATAACCATGCGTTTTGTATTTAGCGTCGGATAAAATTTGCGTTTCTCAAAATTTTGCTGGTGCTTTAGATGTAACCCTGTATATTTCGACTATGAAATATGTCAAAAAAACTAAGAAAATGTACAATTTTGAATTTGCAAAATTGAACATTAATAAATTGTAAAGATATGGATATTTAAATAAAACATGGTAATTCATTGTATATTGTAAATGTCATATAATTCCTACCATATGGCTATCATGAAAGCACTTAATCTATCTAAATTTGACCTAAACCTATATGCGAGTTGCACACCCACTACTTGCTCCGTATGTCTTATTTGCCTCTGGCAAAGAGTATATACTACGTAATAAGAGGTGGTACATATCAAACCCGAATTTTGTATGAAGTTTACTTGAAAAATTATAAGCTGTATAATTTGAAAGTAAGTCTAAAGGTATTCAGATATAAGTCAACTAGTGTCAAATGATTTGGGCAAATAAAAAACATAGCTAACTTATTTTTAAATTTTTTTTATATGAAAGTTACGCCTAACTGGCCTCTGGGATAAATAAATGTTTCTTTTTCATAAGATTTTGTTTTTTCAAATTTAGAACTGATTCTAATTTTGAATTAGAAAGTGGTCCGTGGCTACAAAGACCTCGACATAAAATATGCCAGTGATATAAATTCTAAAGTTTTGCAAAGTTTATACTTGATAGATGGGTTTCATGTATGAAACTTTATATGCAAGTTGACCTCCTCTGAATTAAGTAACAGAATAGCTTTTATCTAGAAAATATAGGACAATCGATATAAATGCACTTAATGACAGATCACCTCGTTTGTAGGTTTACAGTCACTAATATTTGACGAGGCTAGAAATCGATTTCCGACACCATTATCCTAGATCCACACTTTTGCCGCTTGCCACAAACTACAAACCTATACAAATCTGATCCAAAACGGCGACATCCACACGTTTGCGATTGTGGTAGTGGGTATTGAACAAGCAAACATGGCGGACGTTTAGTATTTGTCAGCGATTAACATTTGGTTTAGCTTCTTTATATTAAAAAATAAATAAACGAAAAGAACACCAAATTTAGCAAAGAAAATGGTGAATGATTCAATTTTAAATATCTTAAAATTCTGTAACTGGTCTTTTATAATTTCACTGTAATGATCCCTTGCGTTAGCTACTTTTTTATCCCTGTGATCTTTGTCTTTTGGATTCCAAATGCTGGGTGTTGGTTCCAGAGAGAATATGATGTCACCATTAGACCAGATACACATTTTATTAATTGAAAATACGTAAGGCACAATTCAATAAAAACCATCACAAACGTGTGGACGCGTAACAAGCGCTTGCGGCAAATTCTTTCGATTTATATAAAAAAACCGACACTCTTTCGGTCGGCTACAAACCCTGGCAAACCTATACAAACCCAGCCAAATACTCTACCATCACGTTTGCGTTTGTAATGGTTTTAGTCTAGTCAAAATAAATTCGTTTGTATGGAGAATTTGTATGGATCGTTTGTATGGATACTATGAAGAGTTTATTGTCGACATTGTTACTATGTTATAATTAATGAAACTATGTAATTTGTATTTTAATGTGAATGTGAATTTGCACGCCTAATGGGCTTAGATAAGAGCACCTAATATTTATATTGGTAAACACAATTGTAACCTTATCTGCAAATAAAGATGAATTGAATTGAATTGAATTGAATTGGAGTAAGTTGCATTAATTGCTCTTTGAGTGAAAACTTGCCATATGGTAGGGTAGATATATCATTACTGAACTTAAAAATAAAAGTCACCAATTTGTATTTGTAGAAGTTTGGCAAGCGTGTAGATCCAGCACTAGGGTGACAAACATAGGTGTCCGTATTTCTGAACCCAATTATTTGTAAAATTTAAAAGTATTTGTGTGTTTAACTTTGATGTCTTTGGAGTCTATATTTCTGAGAATGAATGTTTGTTAAATTTTTGTCGGTGTAACGAAGTACATTCTATCAAAAAAGTATGGTCTATTTTTTGTGGTGCCCTATGTTTTTTTTTTGTTGTTAGATTGGCACAATTATCTTCCATTTTGGCGCCATTCCATTTTCCATCTGTTCATATCATATTTAGTGTGTATTGCGAATTACATAATAGACAAAAACATAAAACAAAGAGTTAGTCTTAAATTTTGCGTCGTCAATGGAATTTCGTGATCGAAATGTTAAAGAAGGCCTACGGTGAATTTACTTTATCAAAAAGTTGTTTGTAAGCTATAAGCGTGCTTAAGAGCGTTACAAAGCATCCAAAAGCGGTCGAGATGTAATGAAAAATTTACCTCGCTTTGGTTGGCCATCAATGTCTGCTGCAACTGAAGTTAGCATCGCAAAAGTGATGGAAAAGGGACTCATAATCCTCATTCCACTTTGAGAGACATTGTATCCGAACCTGCTGTATTTCACCAGTCGATCCGTATCATTTTAAATAATAATGTACGAAGCATGTTGCCATTCGGCTTGTCCCAAAAGACCTGAATTTTCACCAACAACTCAATCGCACGAGATGCGATGAGGATATGCTAGAACGAGTCAATTTCAACTCAACATTCATGAAACGCATTGTGACTGGTGACGAGTATGACATGCGAACTAGTCAACCAATAAGTAAGTGACTCCTTCCAACTAAGCCGAAACCGAAAAAAACTACGTGAAAGTCGTTCAAAAGTCAAATTCATGTTGAGTGTTTTCTTTGACTATCGCGGTGTTGTACACCAGGAATTTTTACCGGAAGGTAAATAAGGAATATTATTTAAGCGTCTTGCGTCGTTTAAGAAAGCAAATGCGATGATAAAGGCAAGCTTTGTGAAAGAGAAATTCTTTGATCTTGCACAACAGTAATGCACCTTCGCGTAAGGCTATCATTATTACCGAATTTTTGACTAAACACTCAATAATACATTGAGCAACCACCATATTCACAAGATATGGCTTCAGTGAATTTCTTTCTTTTTCCTCAACTCAAATTACTTCTGCTTGGCAGAAGAGAATTCGCGGCGGGAACTGATTTTAATTCCGAAAACATTTTTAAACGCTTAAAAAATGTTTTGATGATTATATTATTCGTTAGCGTTAGTGTATCGTTACTTTAAAGGTGATAAACTAAATTTTGATGAATAACTAACGATTTGTGTATGGTTGATCTTTTCACGGTAATTTCTTGATAGATTGGTATTTGTGTGTTTTTGGCTACTTTGTGGGTTATATTTTTAAGTCCAATTGTAAAAATTGTTAGTAAATGTTAAAGTATTGTATGCCTATAATAACTTGCATTTATATCTATTACTTTGTTCTGACATTTATGTTTAAACAAAAACAAGCTTGGGTTATGGATATAGTTGCTACCATACGGGTAAACGTTGAAATGAATTATTAATTTAAGTTGAAATTTACGGGTATTTTCAGTAAATATTTAGTATGCGAAATGAGGGATAAAACAAAACACAAATAAACTTCACCTTAATGTCTTTTTGATGAAAATATATTTTGTGATACAGCGAACAAGCGCACAGCTGTCCTGACGGTAAAAGATAACCGTGGATATAGATACCATAGATGTTAAAGGTGCGTCACTGTCCAGCAGCCAGGGTATTGGTCAAATGTACAATTCTGCCAGCTATCAGCTACCTTACTCTCCGCACCAGAACATCACAGAACTAAACATTGGTTAAAACGATAGAAATAATTAGGGCGGTGATTATCTATCCGGGCTAGTTACTGTACAGTTTTTTGTCATTTATTTAGCATATGCTCACATTGGTATACAAGATACCCGGACCACAGTACAAATATGGAACAGTAAGGAAACTAAGCCTAGGTGATAAAATGCTTACATACATTTTGTTGAAGCAGTAAGGTTGTATTGTTATTTTTTTATGTTACCTTTGGGTACTGTTCTTTAGTGATCAGTCAATCGAATTGTAATAACTGTAGTGTACGAATAATATAATTAGGTGATAACCTAATTATATTATTTGTAGATTTCACGGCGTCAGTTAATAAGTAATAAATAAATAAATATTTCCAGATAAGTTACACAAATTGAATATAACCCCAAAGTAAGCAAATTATATGCTTGTGTTATAGAGGTTAGTTAACGATGCTATTATATGTAAATACTTAAATAGATACCAGAATAAATTTAATAAACACCCAGACCCCGAAATGCAGACACCTAAATGGTCACACAAATGTCTGCCCCCGTCGGGAACCGAACCCGAGCCTTGCGGTTGGTCAGTGTAGTTTGGCGTGTACGCTAGCCACTCGACCAACGAGGCTGTCAAGACACGTAACATTTAGAAAAAGGTTGCGAAAATATATAACAACGTGACCACTTGCCTTGACGCGGCACTCGCGACTGCATCACTGCGAAAACCGCTTAGGCCTCGATGACTATGTTTTTGTGTGAGTGTGTCGTTTCGAAGGTTTGTAGGTAGTTTCCATACTGTTTCATATTTCTCCTGTGCTCGGACCAAAACGGCGAATCTAATTAATCTTGAAACAAATATAAGGTATCTTTAAGTCATCCATGTTCCCTTGTAGGTATGCACGTAATAAAAAGCTTTTACGTTCGTTTAAAGTATAATGTAATGAGTTTTTCTTTTTGCAAGCATTTAGAATGAGTGTAGGAAAGGGCACTTATATCCATTATCTTCAGGTCGTAGGCAATGGCTTTGATGTCAAAGGGACACGATTTTTATGTAGCCTCTTTACCTACGGAAAAAGAGGGGTGTTGTTACTTTGACGTCTATGTGTATCTGTCTGTGGAAAAATCTTGATTTGTATACAAACCGCAAGGTATAACACATTGACACTGCATCTCCGTGATGTTTCAAGGTTAAAATCCGTATCGCCACACACCGGAACAGCGTCCGCTTAAGTTTGACGTATATACTCGTATCTCTGTCTGTGGGATAACTCATACAAATGAACCGATTATAATGCGGATTTTTTTTGCTTGAAGTGATCGCGGTGATCATCATCTAATATCATTTTTGAAGACTTATCCATAGAGACTCAGACTTATGGATTTGATGAAAAACATTTTTTGAGTATTACTTTTAGGTATGGGGAATAAAAAATATTGCTTTTTCTTCTATTTTTGTGTCAAAATCTGAATGCGGTTTACAGAATAGATGTACTTACTGTTGCTACGACATACGAACGAATAGACAGACAGACATGAGGAATCTTTAAGAGTTCCGTTTTTGGCCTTTGTCTATGGAACCGTAATTAATTTAGGCTTCTCTATAGTTAAAAAGCTATAGAGGAACTAACATACTTGACTTCTATATTTATGTACGTTTATCGATATCTACTTCATTTCTGAACCGATTTCAAACATTATTTTTGAAGTTATACTTCTTTTGGCGCGTTAGGAAAAAATGATGAGGGTAAATTTTTAAGATGCGCGCGCACACCGTCACGAAAAACCGACATGATGAAGTTAGCTATAGATAACATTTTAGTTTATTTATCTTATTTATTTTATTTTTATCTTATTACGCCGAAGAAGTATAACTTCTAACGCGTGTACATAAGTACACACACACTTTTTTTCTTAGAAAGAGCTTACTTCCGAGATTATCTCATTGCCACTAATTCCCAGGTACCAAGAATCCCAGGGAAATCGAGGAAAGTGCTTAATTTCTGTGACAAAAAGCAGCGAAGTTAACCATAAACCGGTAAGAGATAGCTGAAGCCTATAGATACCAACGGCGTTGTAGGTGCGTCGTTGGCTTGTGGCCGGGTTGTCAGCTCAATTGTGCCTACCTACCCACCGACCTCAACATGACAGTGTTTATGAAACATATGCTATTATGACAGGTAATTATAGCGACAGGAATAAGTTAGGCGGTTTATCCCTACCCGGGAAAACTGCTGCATTGCACTCTACAACCTGTGATTTATTTATTGAAATCGAAGTCGGTTTGTTACACTTTCACTATCCATTAATTATTATACATATATCAGATGGGCGGAGCATGCGTGTATAAAACATACGGTACTAAAATGAACTTTTAATGTCCTAAATTAAAAATTTCAAAACCCACATGTAATGATCATATGCCCATACAATAAAAACTATCCCGGTCACGTCAGTTTTTCAACTGTCAACAGGTACATACATACACTCACAAAAACATATCAAACTTATAGTATCCCACTTTTTTCATCTGATGCTAAAAACTTTACAGACGAATTGAAAACCTTACTTTACGGACAAAGGTCGAGCACAAACAGTTGGTGTGAGTGTGGTCGAATTCTCCTGATGATGTTTCGGGTGCGAAGCGAACGGAACGTTGACTTTTTAGTAGGGTGTGTAATGTATGTACTAATAAAACAGGTTAGTGGTGTGGATTGTGTACAGCTGGATATGTTTGGGGTCTTTTGCTGCTGGTATGTCCAGTCCATTCATAACACACAGTCTTTCTTGTTTTGTCGCTCTATAATGCGTATCCACTCTTTTCGAGGAATCGCAAATTAAATATTTTTATTTGGATCAATTTATGTAGCATATCTAGATTCATGTTTCGTTCAACAAGTGTACTTTTTATCAGACACATAAATCGTGTTGTTTCTACAATACAACGAAATAAGTGTCGAAAAATTTGGAGACTGCAAACACTACTGCAGTTAAATGGACGGGGTTCTCAGGAATTTAATTATTCCAGTTACTTTGTTTTAGTGTTTCTCTTTAAAACTTACCTCAGATGCCAAGTAATTTGCATTTCCCTCTATTATTGTAAACCATTTATTTACACATTTTGCATATTTGCAAAATTTGCTTTAGTCGTATTGGGGATGCATTTATTATTTAACTATTGTGTACAAACTTTTTTAATTTACACTTGTACTTTCCACAATACACTTTATGTTATAATTTAGCCAACCGAGCTAATAAAAACGCGTTAAACACAGTTGTGTTATTTTATAAAAAAAACATCGCGTTGGAATCTCGATTTCTGTCTACATTCCTAGATTGTATTAACACCACAATTAAATTTAAGTATTTTTACTTAACCTAACAAACAAGAAAATGAAAGGCGAGATCGAGAAAAAAGATTGAATTTACAAAATTATTGAATTTCATGTTCACAAGAATTAAAATTAGTCAATTTCGGAGACGTTTTCTGTAATTTTGTTAAGTTAAAGTGCTCAAGTAAAGTGTTTGTAAAGAAATTGGTGTATCGTGTACTTTCTTAATGCCGCCAAATCTTACTTGACGAGCTTGGGTATGGTGCTCATGCTTTTATTCAGGATCCTGATATTGATTGAACTAAATCCTGTTTTAAACTGCGTAATAACTTGGTACAAATTAAAAACACTTGACTAATGGCAGATGCTTACGCCCATGTCAGAAATTTGAAATAAGAATTAAATTAAGATATTACTGGTCTTAATATATTTTTAGCAACGTTGAATAGCACGTCTCACTTGGATTTTTATGTACTATATAACTAAAATCAATTTGATTCTAGATATAAAAACCCTGGCATGTGATTGGTTAGCAGCAACTAAGTATTGATATTAACCAATCACAATTAGACGCAAGTCTATATGCGCAATAGAATGAAAAGTCTTTTCAATTTGGAACTGTTGCGATTGAAATCGAGTTTCTATTTTTCCGTAAGGAATCATTACGCGGTTTTGATTTTTTTCACATACCCATCTTGCGATTTGTTACTTTTCATCGTTCTCATTTTAAGTCTACCCTCAGTTACCTTAACCCTAAGTTTACAAAAGAATTCATGTTGATTTTTAAATGCCAAATGTTATGTTCACCGCCTTACCTATATTCCGCGTTATTTATATTATTATACCCCGCCACATGATAGCGACACACCTATAACATCTATGGTGCCTTTAGGCCACGTTTATCTCTTACCATCAAGAGAGTCATGTACTGTTTCGCTGTCTAATAACATAAAACACTATAATTTAAGTAATAAAATTATCATTTTCAAAATTTTAAATCTATTTAAATTTTATCGTCAGCAAAGACTTCATACAACAATTCTCATTGAATAAAAAAAACTTCTTGATGCTGTGGTTTGAACTGTTAACCCTTTCGCTTTCTTATGTTTTTGTATGCTCATGGCAAGAAACACGTGCCTTAGAGTTAAACTTGTGTATTTAGTCGCTTCTGTCTAGTGGTCCGGTGTAGGACTTCAGTTCATGAGGTATCCGGGTTAATTCCCGGTCGGCCAACGACAATAAACATGTTTTTTAAATTTTTCAATAAAAACCTCATTGCTCGGGATTGAATACCGAATATTGATTCGCGAAGTTGGCGGTATGTTTGCCATCTATTATATCGTGGAACGTCTTTAACTCGTCGTGGGTGCCCTGTTTGTAATTCTGCTTATCCCTTTGGGGATATGGGCGTGATGATTTTGTATGTATAGACTGACACTGTAGTTACCAAATGGAAAGTGTTGTCTCCTGCTCTTTCCTGGCTTCATGCCAATACGCTGGGTCGATTCCACCCCGAAGCGAAAGGGGGTTACGGGTTGCGATTCCGAGCGTCGTTTACTGTGCGACCTTATTTTGCTAGACCTACTTCTATTTATTTCAATTACATTTCCTTATTTTTTTTAAATTAATGTTTTTTTTTAGACTGCCTTCATATCGTTAGCGTCCAGGTAATTTAGATGCTGTGCTTATTCAATTTGACTCAAAACTATTTAATTTTACTTAAAGAAATACTTTTTAAAAGTTTTGCAAGTGTAAGAACCTATGAACTTTAACCGTCTTTTTAGTAAACATCGACTAAAAGACTTCTAGGTAAAAGTTGACATTATAGCTTAGATATATAAGATTATCCTAAGACTATAATGTCAACTTAACCTTTATAGTCTTATGTTTGATAATAAAAGGTAAGAATATAATATGCAATCAATGCAAGTATACAAATATTACAAAATGATCGGCAATGTTCGTGCTTTATCCGTCCCAATTCAAGTTATTCATCACTCCATTCATAAAATTATATATACATAAGTCATTTTAATTTTCAACTTCTAGTACGGTATATATATATATATATTTATATCTTCACGCCCATATCCCCGAAGAGGTAGGCAGAGGCACAGCCAGGGCACCCACGACTAGCCGAAGACACTAAGTCCCAC
>NJDC01001621.1:612229-649230 GCA_002245475.1 Calephelis virginiensis | reverse complement strand
TATTGACAGGTCATGACTGCGATGAATAATTATTTTTTCCGATTCTGTCTCGCAGTTTTTCGATTTTCCTCGTCTTTTGAACCAACCCTACCCTCCAACCGTCTTATTAATAAATACGAAGTAAACTTCGCCTAGTTTCAACGCGGTATTATAGTCTTTTGACAAAGTGAAACAGACTATAATGTCAATTTAATTTTACTCCTACATGTCCATGTTTATTTTAAGACGGAATCCGGTGCTTTAAACCCAAAATTAACAGACTTATTAAATTACAATTAATATCCCCGTGATGGTCCGGGCTCCTTTGCAGAATAGACCATCTGCCTTTCTTGCCAGGCAGCTCGTAAAAGGCGAGCATAGTCTTATCATCACTAACACCGTGACATCTGACTAGGTGGTAGAGTTTCGCAGTGTCTCGCCCGGATTGGTACCACCGCCTTACCTATTCCTGCCGCCATAACGTCATGACGTGTTCCGGTTCGTAGGTAAGGTAGCCGGTAAACTTACTTTTGCTCGAGGCCTAACAATTTGAATTTCTTACCATCAGAAAATCCGTCAGCTTGTTTGCCTTCCTATAACATAAAGAAAAAACAAAAACAAAGACTAAAATTAGTCTAGACGTTTTCAAGTTTAGAGAGTGACAGCAACAGCAGCCGAGCCGACGAACTCTGTATCGCTGCACATTAACAGCTACGAACCGTTTGTACGGATTAACTGTTTTTCCCATTTTCCCTAGAATTTTTTTCTTTTTACAAAATAATCTCCGGACAATAACTAGTACTACAAAAAAATAATTTGGTCCTTCGATCAGGCGTCATGTACTAATCACGAGAAATGGGGAATTATTTTTATATATAAACTCTTATATATGTCGTGCAAGTTATATACAACGAGTAGGTACCTTAAGTTCACGGCCTCTCTCGCGCTTCATTTCTTTTTTGCAAGAATTAGGCCTGCCACACACATTTGGAATTATTTCAAAGAATTTCGTTTTGGAAAAAAAATCGAATGCAATAAATTAATACAAGTGACACGTCAGGAATTTGTGTGGATTTGCTATGAAATTTCGTTTCGATTTTTCGAAAACCTTCGCTTGTTAAGTGGGATCATCATTAAAATAGAAATCCATTCATAATTTAGTAGTTTTCTTGTGACGTTACTTTAGGTTCTATTAATAAACATGGCGTAAAGTACTCCAAGGTTCAGCCTGGTATTATAGTCTATATTACAATGTCATACAAAATATATTATCAACTTAATTTTACTCCTGGGCTAGTCCATGTTTATTCATAAGATGGTAAGTGCTTAGGATGAGTAAATCTCTCATGTGTTATCTAATGGTGGTATCATGAGAATCTGAAAACGGCGTGTTTGTATGGAAAGGGCAATGAATGTGGAGTTTTCGGCAGTTATTTGGAAATCGTGACACTTAAAACTCGATACTCTGCAAGGGTTATGTCGAGAAGATAATGTTACATCCTAAATGTTTTGGATGACATCTTTTCTAACGAATCAAAATGATGCGGATTCTAAAACTTAGTCATCTATATCACAGAAATATAAAGATATACTTTAACAACTTATACAACGAATTTTTAATTCGCTGAAGACACGAACACGAAACTTCTAAACCTAACCGAATAAAATAGCTGTTACCATGATTGCGGTTAAGACTTTTAAACCGAACTTATGTTAAGCAGCTGTTTTGAAGATTTAAATCGTAGATTAAAATGATTGGCGTTTTAAAAACTGTCTGCAACAATTTAATTATGCCCCTGCTATTCGAATTTAAATTTGTACAAAACTGGACTTAGGAAATCTTAAAACATAAACATTTTCTAGTTAACATTCAAGAATGAATATGACTGTGCAACGCCATGCAAAAATCATAGCTCTTACAATTTTTGTATGTACTTGTACTATGAAATGGCCATTGTGCAAAAATATGCTTGCGTAGTAGGTATATAATCATTATATTTCTCCGTCTTCCGAGTTGTACGGTTTTGATTAAATTTTGCTTAAATTGGGCACTGCGCATATTAAAAGTGCGATTCAATTTGATCCCTGCATTTCGTCGTGTAAACAAACATTTTATTTAATTACGTGTCGTTGTAACCTGTTCTAATATTTTTCTGAATATCTTCAATGTATGGACACAGCTCCAACAATATTTTTAGTTGACGATGAATCTGACACGAAATACTTTCAACAGAATGTTGCCTGTTGACAGCATGGACGACATCGAGCTGAAGAACATCCAGCTGCAATTCCCAAGTTCGAGGAGGTTCAGTGATAGCATGTGCCAGGAGGTGCGCGTGCATACCGACCGCGGGGACATCGTGGTGGTAGTGCAGGGAGACCGTGGGAAACCAGCGATACTCACCTACCACGACATCGGCTTGAACTGTGAGTATTTATGGTAACTTTTAGCACTAATAGGCGATCTAGACGGTTGTAAACATTACTTTGCATTCGTCTGGGCCGTAGATTTCATCCAAATTTAATAATAATCGGATGATGGAAACAAAATTTCCCGCAAGGTTACCTTTGTCGAGAGCGTGTTTACAACCGCCGAGAACTTCTTTTTTCAAGTTATGGCTATATTTTTATATTATAGACTAGTAACTGATGTACATTCGGTTAAATCAAAGTCACCAGTATCGTGTTCATGTATACCTAAAATGACATACTCGACAATATCCGATTCGCATGACTTCAAGAGTAAACCCTACAGCTCGGTATACTTAACAGATCGTAGTGAAAGAGACGAAACACTTTTAGTGCTGTCAAATTAGTTCGTACGCAATATTTCCTTAGATGTTTAATCTGTGTATCAGAAAATTGTCCTGACTAATTTGGCAAGTTTGAAATGTTCCATCACTTTTTTATAGGGTTTTTATATAATTGGATAAAGATGGCATATATCTAAAATAAATTTAGACAATATTTTTCAGAATCGCCTTATATAATTATAATTGATATTTAAAATTATTGCGGAACAATACAAATACGTCTGATATGGTATAAGCTTACATTGATCCGAAAGCTGTCTTATCGCTAGTGATATATCTTCTAAACTTGAGTGTAGATAATTCTTCCGTCACCAAGAGACATTCAGTTGAGTGTCAGCTTTGAGCAATAAAAACTCATTTCACAAAAATATTTTCTACCTTTAACACACTGTATAACAGGAGAAACTGTAACGGAAATAAAATTATAACAGACTCTTCATACATTTGGACTGGTCTCTGTGTATTCAGCGTTTTTTTCTTATTGGTAGTTTGTTCGTAAAAATAAATTTCGATCTATTGGTCATTTTGACACAGATATAATTTTTGGGGTTATTCGGTGACTAGTTAGTTTGGCCGATTTCGCAGAATGCTATATCTGTTGAGCTGCGGCGTTTTTACGAAACGGGTTGACTCGTGAGTTAGGGCAATTTTGCAAAACGCCGTGACTTATGAGTTAGGGCAATTTTGCAAAACGCCGTGACTTATGAGTTAGGGCAATTTTGCAAAACGCCGTGACTTATGAGTTAGGGCAATTTTGCAAAACGCCGTTACTTGTGAATTGAGGAGTTTTCATGAAATACAGTCCAATTATTAAGTCTGTTGTAATAATTTATCCTCTATGAGTTGCTGCGGCAAACTACTATGTAAATTAGTATTGCCACGTGGGTACAATTATTATGATAATCAAATATTTTCACGATTGTTATAGTGGTAGGCAGAGACATAAAACAAAAAACCCAGAATAGCTATAGGTACTGTTTAGTCCATAGGTTTTAAAGCTAACGCCAACCGTCAATCAACCTACTCATTATCAAGGTAAGTTGTTTTTTTTTAATATAACATTGAAAAAAAAATGGTTCTGCTGTTGGGATTTGGTAATCGAACCCTTGATCTGAAGAAGTCGGTTAAATAGCGGACCAATAGACCACAAAAGTCCACCTTACTTTTAAATATACTTTTAAACGAACTACAAAAGAATATTTGATTTAAAGTACCTACGTAGGGAGTCAAACATTTGCTTTCCTTTACGTAGTTTGACGTTGGAGTCATTTGTTTATAGTTTTAAACCTAATACGTTATATACAGAGAGAGAGAGAAAGAGAGAGAGAAAGAGAGAGAGAGAAAGAGAGAGAGAGAGAAAGAGAGAGAGAGAAAGAGAGAGAGAGAGAAAGAGAGAGAGAGAGAGATAATTCGCAACGTAAAAGGTGATTAATTCGTATCGCAAAGATGTTGCTCGAATTCTTCTTAGAAGCTAAAAGCAACCTTTTCGCCTTTGACGTCGCCGTGAAAAATTAATTAGCTACCATCATATTTTACGACCCTTTTCAATTTTTCACCTTTTGGAATATTTAGTGATTCCTTGCCTTTTCGCTCGAAGCGCGCTGCTTTTGCCGTTTAATTTTGTTGGCATTTTAAAACAACAAAAAACAGAAAATTTGATATTTCAATTTCTAATAAAAATAACGTTGCCCGGGATTGGATATGTATCCGGTTGGCGATAGGCTTGCCACCTATCACATTGTAGGTATAATGTCGTCGGCTAGTCATGGGTGCCTTAGTTGTGCCTCTGACTGCCTCTTCGGGGATGTGGACGTGAAGATACAACTACATTTTAAAACAATATAAATATTGTCTTTCACCATTACTAAGGCCGGCTCGATAGATAACTTTCAAGATCGAGACCGCGTTCAAGTGCGAGCTTAAGTTAGGCTTGACAAATTAATGTTTTATTGACGTTTGAATTATTAAATGAAGTAGTAGTTCATTTATTTGCGAACATATTTCGTTATCTTTAGAATATAATATGTCGTACTAAATGTTCAACCCTACTTATGTATGAAGAAGGTAATGAACGTGGAGGAAGCAAGGCAGGCTTGTAAGGATCGTTACATTTGACACTCGAATGGGCTTTTTGGCGCCATCGAGAGAAAAGATGGATCGACTATCCGTTTTTTCATAATATTTTATTGAATTTCGTGTTAATATTGAGTGAAATTAGTCAATTTTGGTGGCATTTTGTACAATTTTGTTCAGTGAAAGTGCACATATAAAGTAATCACTAAGAAATTAGCGTATCGTGTATTTCCTCGTTGCCGCCAAATCTCACTATATGAGCTTGAGTAATGAGGCCACCGCTTTTTCCAAGATCCTGACATGCCTTACTACTTAGTATAGATATATAAAACAAAATTTACATCCTAATATCTGTTAATTATGTTGGCAGTACCTAGTATCGTTTAAAATGTATTTGAACTGAAAACTTATTTAGCGGCGTTGTTCACTATAATTGTTATTGATAAAAAATGTTAAGACCTGATCGAAAACTCGTAAGATTGAATGAGAGTAAAACTGCTGCATGTTGTCGTCGCATTTCGTACTGTGGTTTTTGTTTATTCGTGGCCGGTATATTTTTAAGCTAGCTTACAGCGAGGCCGCAGCCCGAGCTGGTAGCTAGCTTGAAGATCTGAAACCTCACGTAAGTTCTAGAACAAAATCCGTTGAATGAATATTGTATTTTACAACACAAATGATAGTCTATAATATAAAAATGAATCGCTTAATGTGTTGCTAAACGCTTTACACCCGAGCGACTGGATGGATTTCGTAACTTTTTTTATGTTATTTATTGCCTGGAGCAGGTTCTTATGAAAAGAAAACCGCGATAAATTGGAGGGACATATGGAAAAACAATACTTTAATTTTACCCATATAAAGTGAACGAGTGGAACGAAGCTCGCCGGGAGACTTAGCATTTTTATAATTATAGTTAAAGCAATTATTCCAAAATATCAAAAATGTACAATGCTAACATTTAAGTCTTCACTTCTGCCGACTTTCCGGAGAGTAACATTTTTTTCACTTTAGAACTACAGACACAGCTATTTCACGATTTTTATATGTATCGATAAAATCATATGCAATGCTTCACAACGTGCAGTACAAAGATATTGATTACCGAGTCACGTTGCGAGAGTAAATGTTGTTTAAGCAATTGTAGTTTTTTAATGGCATAGGAAATGCACTAGCTTGCTGATCGCTCACGTCGAAAAATTACTAGTCTTTGTACTTACTGAGTAATGTAGTAGTACTATTTAAATTATGCGCTTCGGCTATATTCGTTAAGCTTCGGAAATCTGAATGTATTTTAAAGGTATATAGAGTTGTCATTACATAATTAATCATTTCGCTTAAATTTAAACTAGGTCAGCCAATATAAAAATAAAAGTATAAAGTGTAAAACGGAATCTTCACGCCCATATGCCCGAAGGAGTAGGCAGAGGCACAACCAGGGCGCCCACGACCAGCCGAAGACACTAAGTCTCCCAATGTGATTGGTGGCAAGCCTATCCCCAACCGGGCACATATCCAATCCCGGGCAACGTTATTTTTATTAGGAAATTGAAAATAATATGCATTTTCAAATTTTTTATGTTGTCTGACCCGGGGATCGAACCCGGGACCTCAAGAAGTCAAGTCCGACGCCGGACTGCTAGACCACAGAGGCGAAAAACACAAATTGTAAAAAGAGTAAAAAGTGTAAAGCGAAGCGCATAATTTTAATAATAGTAATATTATATATTTATATATGTATTCCTTGTTCTTTGTAATATCATTGTTTACACTAAGTAATTACGTATATTGCCTTGGAAACGCCATCGTTGAAATCACCACGAATCGATTGACTGTTCCATCGATAACTCCTGAAATGTGACGTGCTGTAATAATTTTGCTCATTTGGAAATTTAACTCCACATGTTATCGCCTCGCGTAACGGACGACGTTTGCAGACTTTTGCAAGTTTGCAGTGAGATCCGAGAGAGAGTGGAATTAAAATGCTCCGCTAGTTGGGTCATGTGGAAAGAATGAAAAATGAAAGATAGACAAATCAGATATGCAATGCGAATGTGGATGGATGTATGTACCCGGGGAAACCAAGGTTGACATTCAACTACATATAACAGCTTGTGTGAGTTAACTATGTATGGCTAGTATATTTGTGTGCTCGCATGGTTTTCTTGGTAACCGATAGGCGTCCGGTATGCCGTACTTGTTATTGGCCATGTTCGCCAAATATAGCAATAAATATGGCAAATATACTCTTCATACATGAAAGCTATTTACTAAATTCAGTAAATACCCAAGTGCAAGTAGCCATGTGTGTAACCACCGTTACACATTGACGTACTTTTATTCTCAGACTGAAATAATATTTCAACGTTCGTGACCTTGAATCATTAGACGTCGAAAGGTTTTTCAAGACCAACCATTTTCTGACATGATAAATGAATCGATACGCGATAATTCGAATTACGTAATAGCTGGCTGCTGACGACTACAACGAATTTTTTCTTCTTTTATCGAGGTTAGGTTATCGTCGTAAGAAAAAAATCTTTTTAAGAATATAATCCATAGGCAACTAGTACGTGTACTAGTGCTGAAAGTGTTAGGTAGTGTCACTACCAGGCACCCACACATAACCAAAGACACAAGTTCCACAATGTGATAGGTGTCAGCCTATCGCCATCCGGGCACATATCCAATCCCGAAAATTAAAAAAAAATCGTAAGTATATAAGTTGGAATACTGTTTGCCTTTTCGTAATTTCGTAAAAAGTATTGGCCTATGTATTTTGGACATGGCCATATCCAATGCCTCGCCACGTTTGTTGTTAGAATTCATATGGATATTGTCTCATCTTGCTTTAATTTGCAATTTACTTTTCTCTCTCATGATAACGATTCTTCTTTCTTTAGTTTTTGGCACTTTGACAAATACACGTTACACTAATTTCTTCATGGTTATTGCACTTGTGCACTTTCACTGAATTAAATTGTACAAAATGCCACCAAAATTGACTAATTTCACTCAATATAAACACGAAGTTCAATAATAACGAAAAACTGCCACCATCTTTTCTCTCGATGGCGCAATAATTCCTAACAATCTTTACGATCCTAATTCCCTAACTTTTTCTGTACCTACACATCGCACTAACTTCCATCCAAATTTAACATTCAGGATCCGCGTCTCTGTAACGACTTCTCGCCAACATTGAGTAATCTCAAAGTTAGTTTCTCTTTAAGAAGCATATTCCCAAATTATTCTTCACCAGAGTCCCTACCACGAGCTTACGAGCTTATTCGATAGCGTTTCCATATACATTTATATGAAATTTTTGAACCCACCTCTGTTGACTTACTAAAACTTGGTTTCTTTAATCAATGAACCACAATCCGTTAGTTGTTTGCTATAAAGTTACGAAGCGTTGCTCATAGTTACGAAAACATATCGAGTTGAAAGTCGATAACGAACTACCGTAAGCCAACCTCGATTCGTAAAATACCAAACGTAATCTATAGCAAATAAAATTATTTAATTTGCAATTTTCCGCCAACAAATTCGCAAACTAACGCCTTCTTCTATTAATTTTCAGTAATCTATAACAAGTTATAGCGAAGTCTTTTGTCTAAAATTTTATTTTATTTATTACCGCTAGAGGCATTATCAAAATTTATAAAAAATAATTTACTGAGGCGCTAGCGAGAATTACTGTGGGCTTAGGCTAGAAGCGCTATCGATTTCGATAAGAACGTCAATTATCGAACCTCATAGCATCTCATAGTAAAGGCTCAGGAATTTTAACACATTTCTTGATGTAATATCTTTCTTTTGTTGATGTATATTTTTTCTGTGAGTCCATGTATTAGGTGGTAAAGAATGTTGAAACTATTAAGCTTGCCTTTTGTATAACTCGTGTTGTTAATATGAATAAGGTTAAGTGTGGTATTCGCACTAAAATTGAACAAATACTTGCTGAGCCGACAGATGTTCTGTCCTGAAAATCCTTATAAAAATATTTTCACTCAATACCACAGCTTAAGATTTACAACTGACATGCTAATTCGAGCTCACAAGCGGGGCTATTCAGTATCTTTTTAGTGATGATCACTGGGTAAAGTGTAGATCAAATAGCTGTCAAATGATGCGTTTTGTATTTTGCTATCTCCATTGTTTTTCTGTTGGTCACGTGACCACTACCGGTAATTAGTACTAATAATATATATATTTTTTTATGTTAAAGGAAGGCAAACAAGCAGACGGATTTCCTGATGATAAGAAATTCACGCCGCCTAGAGACACCAAAGGTGGTAATGGTGCGTTGCTTACCTGATGTCAGGATGTTAGGCCTCGAGCGAAAGTAAGTTTACCGACTACCTTACACTCCGAACCGAAACACGTCATGACGTTATGGCGGTAGGGATAGGTAAGGCGATGGTACCAATCCGTGCGAGTCGCTGCAAAACTCTACCACCTAGCCGTTAGACAAAGCCGTCGCTATAACCTGCATTAGATTACTGAAAATTAAATAAATAATAAATATATTTCAGTGGACAAGTTACACAAATCGAAACTAACCCCAAAGTAAGCAAATTAGGTGCTTGTGTTATGTGTGTTTGTCAACGATTCTAATACCATACCATAAATAGATACCAGAATAAATTTAATAAACACCAAGACCCGGAAATGCAGACATCTAAATGTTTATCACACAAATGCCTGCCTCCGTCGGGAATCGAACCCGAGCCTCGCGGTTAAAACAGAACCTACTAATTATAGGCCTGTATCGATTTTGTCGGTACCAAAGTCGGTACGGTAGCAAGGTTTTTGAGAAACTCATATATACTCAAATGTTGGCATACTTTAATACAAATAAGTTACTTTCAAGTAAGAAATATGGGTTTACAAAGGGTCGCTTAACTAAAGATGCAGCAGTTCAATTAATAACTTACGTAATGGAAGCGTGGGAACAAAAATGTGATGCAATAGGTAACTTTTGTGATTTTTCAAAAGCATTTGATAGTGTGGATCATAAAACCTTCCTTATGAAACTAGAACATTACGGTAGTTATGACAGAACACTGGGACTAATAAGAGCATATTTAACGGGACTCAATCCATAGGATCGTTAGTGCAATTGGGTTTACCCCAGGGATCTAGTTTGGGGCCTTTTCTTTTTCTGATCTACTTTAATGATCTACCAGCTGTAATATAGAACGTATGAGAAATGTGTTATTTGCGGATGACACATCTTTAATTTTTAAAGTGCAAAGATATGACCCAGATTATGACAAAGTAAATAACACGCTTTCACTGGTTCACAAATGGTTCGACGCAAACAATTTAGTTTTTAATGCCAGTAAGACTAAATGTGTAAAATTTGTACTGCAAAATGTAAGATCTGGTCAAACTTATTCTGCTATAAAATTAAATAATGAGAAATTAGACCTATTACTAAAACAATTCCTCGGCCTCACAATAGATTTTGGGGATAGGGATAGTGGGGTCCCCAAATAACAAACCTGAAAATATATAGGAAAATATAATGTATGTCAGAAAAAATAAAGATTCATTTACAAAAAAATAGGAATATACACAGTGTAAACACAAGAAATAAAAATAAGATAGCTGTTCAAATATTTCGACTAAAAAAAACATCGAAGTGTTTTATTGGCACTTGCGTACTTGCTTACAACAAAATTCCTAAAAGTGTCAAAAAATTATCGGAAACAAATTTTAAAAGTTATGTCAAAAATACCCTAACGAGAAAAGCTTGTTATAAGATTGAGGAATATTTTGTTGACAATTCAGTTAGGACAACATTATATTTATANNNNGTATGTCAGAAAAAATAAAGATTCATTTACAAAAAAATAGGAATATACACAGTGTAAACACAAGAAATAAAAATAAGATAGCTGTTCAAATATTTCGACTAAAAAAAAACATCGAAGTGTTTTATTGACACTTGCGTACTTGCTTACAACAAAATTCCTGAAAGTGTCAAAAAATTATCGGAAACAAATTTTAAAAATTATGTCAAAAATACCCTAACGAGAAAAGCTTGTTATAAGATTGAGGAATATTTTGTTGACAATTCAGTTAGGACAACATTATATTTATAATTTATTTTATTTTTTATTTATTACTGTTGTAACAGGATTTCAGAATTAAATCCAATTATTATTTCAATGTTATTCTCCATTTCTTTATTGACATTTTTAATTTTTTTTTGACATACATATATTTTTTTTATTTCACCTATAAAAATATAATGTTTATATTTTTTTAATTATAATGATGTGCTATTTTATAATTTATGGTATGTTATTATTAAGTAAGGCATTATTGACTTTCAAAAAATGTACTCAGATACTTATTTTGAATAAAAATGGAAATAAAATGAAATGAAAATTTGTGAATTTTTGGCGGAAATATGTAAATTTCAGTTATTTTATTTGCTATAGTTTTGGTAATTTACGAATTGAAGTTAGTTTAAAAAATCAGTTCTTTTAATATAAGAGGCGCTGGCCCAGGTTTTTGTTTAATAATTTAAGGTTAATTTAAGGAGTAGAGCCCGAAACTTACGGCAAAGGTGCAAAAGCGCTAGTTAGTCTAGTCTTTTTTAAATGATTTAATTTTAAGTTTGCATAAGCAATTTCTTTGTCTAAGTTTTTTTTGTACGTCTATCATCTTATTATTAAGTCTTTGAAGTAAGAGTAAAGTTAATAAGTTAATTCTTTTAGTCTTTAAGTTTGGGAATCACTGGTTTCTTGTAAATCTTAATCCCTTAAAGTTGTTGTTATTCAAAGCATGCAGCAATCATAATCCTTCTCCGCGCGCATAATAACGTGAATTTAGCTACACGGAAAAGCTTTTCCTCTCCTGGTGAAAACTCAAAATTATGTAAACTCATATGAGTAATTATGAATGGTAAATAAACATATTATTAATAGCAAAAACCCGACTTCCATTACAATATGGAAGAAGATCCAGACCTGTAGATAATGAATTAAACAAATTTTATATTAAACTAGATGCTCGGCGAACTTCGTCCCACCCTTTATGTTTGTATCGGAAAATTTAAATATTGCTTTTCCTAGTTTCCTCACAGTCAAATGGGATAAAAAGTATCCTATGTCCGTCTCCTGGTTGTATGCTACTTCCTTATCAATTTTCAGCCAAACAGGTTCAACCGTTCTCGAGTTGTAAGTAGTGTATGTAACACTTTTTTTTAAATGTATATGGATTTAAAATATTAGAAATCTATATATTAATACGTGATGCTAAAACTTTGGACCCCTTTTTATGAAAATTGTTTATGTGTAGAAGAAGTGCAGAACGCTAATATTTTTCAATAATAATGCTAATAAAGTACATTAAATTAGTAAATAAAACATTACCCACTCTACCATGCATTTGACACACACAAACAAATATATTTATGATAACGATAAAAGATTACAGATGGCGCACTAAAAAGTTTGGAAACAAAGTAGTTGGTCTTGAGAAATGAAGAGGGCGTTCTTATTAACAAAATATACAAATTTATTATGGTCGAATATCGACCAATGGGCTACCACTAGTCATATTAAAATGGTTTTGGGATAATGAGACAGCACGAAATATAAGTTACAATGCTTGACACGGAGAAAACGCTGTACTGTATATATGTACAGCCCCATATATATATGAAAATAGACCACATGCTTTCTGCCAGGCAGATCGTAAAAGGAGAGCATAGGCTTATTTTCACTTACACCGGGAGATCCTACTAGCTGGTAGAGTTTCGCAGCGACATGCCCGAATCGGCCTGCCTTACCTATTCCTGTCGCCATAACGTCAGTGCTTGCCGTCAAAGTGTTCCGGTTCAAAGGGTAAGGTAGCCGGTAAACTTACTTTTGCTCAACGCCGAACGTCCAGGCCTCAGGTTGGCAACGCACCATTACCGCCTTTAATGTCTAGGCAGCGTAAATTTCTTACCTTCAGGAAATTCGTCTGCTTGATTGCATTCCGATATCATTAAAAGAATGTAGAGTGCTGTAAAATAGTCTATGGTTACACACATGACATCGCAGCTTGAACCGTCTCTTACTTCAGTAAGCCAATACATTAGTTACGTAAGGAACCACTTCCAACGTTTTATAAGTAAAGTGCAAGTTCACTCAACAACGTTAATTATACGGGAAACGACATTTTCTGTCCCGAGCGTTTCTATTAATTTGATAAATAATATAAAGCTGAAATATCACCTAGTGTAGACTCTTGTTATAAAAAAACATTTAAAAAGTTTTTCCATTTTCAAACTCCAGGGCTTAAGTTGACAGTGGTGGTAATTTTTTGTATACTTACCAAATTAATAAGCTATCAGATTAAACGTTTACAGAAATGTCGTGTACAGTTTAATCTGACAGCACTAAAAGCGTTTTGTCTCTTTCTGTTACTTTCGTTGAAAGATAGCGATAACTTAAAATTTGTTTATTGAATACACAATCAAATTTCCTCCATAATCTAGTTAACACAAAAGTAAAATTAAAAAAAAATATGATTTTATTTTTGTCAAAATTGTTATTAATGGAAATTATGACATCAATTTCACAAAACTAAATAAACAACGCAGTTATTACTGATATAAATAAAAGTATATATAATCTTATTTATTGATTATTGTAAGCATAAATTCAAACGTGCAAGATATAAAACAAAAGCATTACAAAAAAAAATTACAAATATCGGTCTTATCGTTCAAAGCAATCTCTGCCAGACATCCAGGAAAGACACTTACTATACTTATAACTTAGTATGATACTTGCAAAATGATACTAACGTGTAACTAGAAGAAACGAAGTCACCACTTTTAATATTATCCTTAACGTTTGAAAGATGTAAATATTTACATATTGCTGTTGTTGTACCTTTCTTTTTGAGATTAAATATGTTGTAGTGCAAATAAAAGTGCTTTCACTTGAGTAATAAAAATAAATTGTATGCAGAAATGCGTCGCTAGATTTTATCGCATCAAGACTTAGTGTTTTTTCTATAAAACACTTTAAAATAAGAGCTCTAAGAATACTTAAATGAGTTTCTGTCGGAGATTTAAGAAT
Organism: Calephelis virginiensis; assembly: GCA_002245475.1. Classification (NCBI taxonomy): domain Eukaryota; kingdom Metazoa; phylum Arthropoda; class Insecta; order Lepidoptera; family Riodinidae; genus Calephelis; species Calephelis virginiensis. The sequence goes on along the minus strand of NJDC01001621.1, from coordinate 635,276 downwards.
ACTTATTTTCAAGCATTTTACAGCTTACATAAGGTCACGTTAGAATCTTTAATTTCCGCATTGTAGCTTTAGTCTTTTTGAGAACATCTTGTGTTGTCGATTAGTTGCTCAGTTTTGTTAAAATATAAACTAAATAAGTGGGAAATGTTTGTTTAGTTTGATTGCGTTAATCTTTAGCCGTCTTAGTAATAAATCTATACTAATGGAGCACTGTAATACTAATTATAAAGTGAACTAAATCTTAAAGTATTTATAGTCTGGTTATTAATAAGATACATTTTTGGTTTTGATAGCTTGATGATTGTTGAGTAAAATTGGACGTTACTTCTCATCTCATATTATTTCGACTTGATCTAAAGTTTAAACTGGACCTTGACATATTGAACAACCGCCCCGGTAAGTCGATATCCGGCTTGAAGGACCAGATGTGTCAGTAACGTTTGAACCAAATATTCTATATGAAATTTGAATTTATGAAGCTTTAAAATTTTGTAACCTTCCGAGTGATAGAATAACGCTTAAATGAGTTTGCGCCTCATCTGGTAGTAAGCGTTCGCCGCTGCTTATGAATGCAATGACATAGGTCTCACAATTTCCCACGTCTTTGCATTGGCGACCTTCTTGAAATGAGGATGCCCTTTTCTTAAAGGTATCTACTAACGTCAAAGTAAGCGTTTGGGGGTAAGTCAACGATACTAATACCTACATAGAAATATTTTAATAGATACTAGAATTAATTTGATAAACATACCCAGACCAAGAAATACAAACTTTGTATGTTCGTCACACAAATGTCTGGCCAATGCGGGAATCAAAGACCCTCGCGCTTGGAAGGTGACTTTAAACGTGTACGCTAACCCCTCGACCAGTTAGGCACGATCAAAATTGGAGGTGTGGAATTTGGTGTTCTGATGTGAGGTACGTTTATGGAAATAGCGGGTAGTAGGTTGAATTGCTCCTATGCAAGACATAAAGGATAGAAGATGTAAATTACGCTATTTCAACCTATTCAGAATTTTGTATTTATAATGCTTTCGCCGTCTTGCGTAATCGGTGTAGGCGAAAGTAACTACCACCCCTTGCGCTATCTAAGAACATTAATGCGCTATCTAAGTGGTATGGGGAGAGTTAGAGATAGACTGGAAAATATATTTAGTTTATATGCTACGAGCTGTTTAGTCACTACTTTGTCAGGGTAGAAACTTTCATCCTTCATTCTAGTCCTTTAGAGGTTTGATTTGATGAAAAACTCGGATCCTTAGCATATCAAATTTCATCAAAATCGGCGCAGCGGCTGTAAAAGAGCAACAAGCAGACTTTCGCTTTTATATATCAGTATGGATTGTATTGATTTTAACTTTTTGATGGGATAAGACAGGAAACACTGCTGTGCTGTTGGAAAAAGATAACCAAAACAAGGTATTATAGCTGCGCCCTGGGATCGTGATGTTATCAGATGCCTGCCAGGAATACGTTATGGCGACAGGAATAGGTAATGCGGTGGTACCAATTCGGGCAAGTCGCTGCAAAACTATACCACCTAGTAGGATGTCACAGAGCTAGTGATTTTATGCCTATGCTACCCTTTTACTAAGTTGGCAGTTTGTTTATTCTGCAAAGGAGCCCGGACGGACATGGGGAAATGATAAATGAATGAAAGAAGATTTGCCGCCATCGTGAATTAAGATGGTCGTAATTTTTTGAATTTCGTGTTTATATTGAGTGAAATTAGTCAATTTTGGTGGCATTTTATACAATTTTGTTCAGTGAAAGTACATAAATAAAATAATCATGAAGAAATTAGTGTATCGTGTATTTCCTCGCTGCCGCCAAATCTCGCTAGACGAGCTTGAGTAACGAAGCCACCGCTTTACTCAAGACCCAGACATGACTTTGTAAATAGTGACTAATGACTGAAATAAAGACTTAAATAATACCGAATACATGGCAGAATCGCCTAGAAGTCGCCGTAACCGGTCCCAGAAAGGGGTAAATTAACTACTAACTAAATGAATGAAAATGACAAATGACGTCACAGCGCGAAGTGCACAGTTAATTCTTAAGGGTTGGAGATGAACTTTAATAATTATAAAAACTGCATCTATAATTTCTCACGATCCCGGCAAAACATGCTTATAACCAAGTACTACGTGTTTAAGTAAACGTAATCCATTCATAATTGAGTATGTCCTGGATCGAAATGTTATTAAATTTGTAAGCCATGCGCGATATCCTTGGTACTACGTGAAATCTTTTAAACAAACTATGAACTTGTTTGATGTCATTGATCAAGGTGTGAGATACACTTTACCCACCTGCTACTAACACAATACTCTGAAAATATACTTAAGGATTCTCTCTATTAAAGGAATGTCCAGTAACTGGTATATAGTAATGGCGATAGGTTGGCCTATAACATTGTGGGACTAAGTACATTCGGCTAATTGTGTGACCTGGCCGCCTCTGTCTTTTCCGGCATACGGATGAACGTACTCTATTAAAGTTCTGGTTATTCTCCTTGTTAATCTCAAGATCCAAATCGAAAAAGTCTCTAAGGGAAAATGCTTTTCTATCAAGCAGTTAGTAAGAGATATGCATCGGTTTGTCATTGAAAACTGGTCTGAATTGTAACCACTGTCTTACTTATTCACGTCAATTTAGCAGTGTTAGTTCTGTGTCAGTCTGTATGGAGTCCGTAGCGTGAGGCTCTCTTAGCTTGTCCTTTACTGTGTGTGTGTATCGGTATGTGACATCGTTGTTACTCAGCGAATGAACGATTTAGGTGCGGTTTTTGATCGAAAACTGACGTGATCGGGATGATTCTTAGCTTAGTCCAGGTTTTCAAGGTCATCAGGGCGTTTGTAGCTCGTTTGTATATATAGGAATAGACATAAGAAGCTCTATGTGCATTCGTAACGATGGCCGGGATTGGATACGTGCCCGGTTGGTGATAGGCTTGCCACCTATCACAGTGTAGAACTTATTAGTGGCTTCGGCTAGTTTGGGTGCCCTGGTTGTACCTCTGCCAAACTCTTCGGGGATATGGGCGTGAAGATACGTATGTGTATTTAATGCACAAAATGGACAAATATTGCTATAAAAGTAACTTTTTGCTAAAAAGCAGTGTTTTACTAGTTTAAATAGTCTCAAATTTAAAATGTTTTTCTTTCTAAGACGGACAAATAAACCGATAATAATCGGATTAAATTTTTAAATGAACAGTAGTTCAACAAAACTTAAAAACGCGCTTTTGAATCTACCTGAACTAAAATTTAGAAAATAAAATTCTATTAGTTGAAATAAAAAAAAATGTTAAGAAAAAAGCTACAGTTAATGTATGCTTTCTTCTTTCTGAACACTTCAAGGGCGAGCACTACTCGCTATTTTATTTTATAAAGTCGTTGCGTGATACTTAATAGTTGAAATTAATTGAAAATAAAGATCCAAATAATATCACATTCAAATAAATACATAAGAATCTTTAGCCTTAATATATTAGTATCGGTTTCCTTAAAACTAATATCAAGAAAAGTGCAAACTTCCAACAATGCGTAGTCAAAATTACGAAATCAGAAACAAAATTTTGGCAACAGATGTCTTTCACGACTTAAGCTACAATCTCGGAGGATTTACGAAATTTCATCCAGAAGATGTTTGCCCAGTGCTTTGGAATTCGAGAGTAATTTTTTTTGCATGATTTGTTTTGATAGAAATATTGGAGTGAAATCCCACTACCTAGTTTACATAGATGTCATAATGATATTATTTCAGTTACACTCAGGGTCCTGAGCCTTAACCATGAATTGTTATAGATTACGTTCGCTAAGTAACGTTTTGAAATATATGACTTTTTGTTTTAAAAATGTGTTTCTCTTAGTTACCAATAGAGGCGCTGTTCAAAGTTTTCATACAAATAATATACAGAGACGGTAGCGAGTATTACTATACTAGTATTACTATACTCGCTACCTTGACAAGCCGTAAACTCGTGGTAAGGGCTCTGACCACGAGTGTCAAGTTTACTATACTCGCTGCCGTCACTATAAATTATTTTTATGAAAACTTTGAAAAGTGCCTCTGTTGGTATCAAAAGACATTTTAGACCAAAAGTGTCATAGACGTACACGTTACTTGCCGAACTTAATTTATACCAACTCATGATAAAGACTCAGGGCTATCTGAGCCTTCCATCAAGTTTAATTTTGGTTAATTTACGTAAGTTTTCAAATAAATCTGATATACTCAGAATAATATGCACCTTTTGCTACTTCTCTTTAGTTTCAAGTTTGTTTACGTTTTGTACATCAGTGTGTCTTCTGAGTGATAGTTAAGTGATAGATAGTTTGTAAAGTGTATATTCCTCTACGTTTCGTCAACAGTATTTTGATTTATAGCAGAAACCTTCGTGGATTTTAATCTCAACCTCTACTGTAATATACTGTAAAAATAGTGCTACTATAGACATAGTATTATTACTCGTAGTATTAATCAGACAATCACAGTTATTACTCAGTACTTAATATGAATATTTTAGCGACTAAATTATTTATGTGTCGTATGAAAATGAATTTGACAATGTCTGTCTGTCTTCTGATTAGTTTAGTCTGTGTGCGACAGAATCGAACCCGTTAAATCCGGTTGGTTAAATTATTAAGGACAATTGTTATAAATGTACGTATAATACATTTTGTTTTTTTTTACAATAAATCCATTTTTATCTGTAAGTAGTTTTTTTTTAATTTTGTATATTTTTATTTACACAGAGCACTTACGTGCTGTAATAAGACTGTAGTTTAATTTTTTTTGTTGATTGAAATAAAATTTCGTAAGAATTTATTTATTTTGAAGAAATTGCTGCCGTACAAAATCCAAAGATCCAGGTTATATATAACAATTTTCTTATGAATATTATGATAAACTTGCATTAACCACTTTTTACATTATTTCATATTCATATCTTCGTTATGATTTCTAATGATTATTGTGGCGATAATTGGGCGAATTTCCGGTTTTGATGTGCTTTGGTCCTAAAACGATGCCATGAGCAAAAAAAATACCTGTGCTGTTAGCTGAATGTTGTAATACGTTCTTCAGTTTTCCCCGATTTATGCTGCCTTTCCTAACAACAGGCGTTCCAGGGGCTTTGCTGAGACGTCAGACCATATCATGCTAGGTGATTTATTCGCCCCGCTAAAAAGGTTGCTTGAAACTACGGGGCAAGACTGTCGTACACATACTAAACGAATTCAAATATAAAATACTGTAACATTAGAAATATATGTCTGACGACGGATACTGTATTTTCTGGACCGTATTTTGGAACGAAGTTCCTTATTGCGCGTTGTGAAAGGAGGCTAGACGGAAAAAATTCTTACGAAAAGTTGTCACGACACTTTTTGTTATGGTAAGCTATTGTAAGCTTTGCGGATTGCGCATGTTTGTTTTTTTTATTTATTTTATTTTTTTTTTTATTTTTTTCATGTTTCTCTGTCTGTCTCTCTCTATTTTTTTTTTATGTTTTTTTAAATATTTTTTTTCATGTTTCTCTGTATGTCTCTCTCTATAAGAGACACCTCCCCTTCCTCCTCCCTTGACACCTCTTAACTTTATTTGTGTTTGTAATTCTTGACTGTATTTTACATATATTTAGTAGCATGATACTAAATATCTACTCCGCAAATATAAATCGTAGTCCCTACAAATACAGAGTATGAGAAAATGGAAATAGTAAGACACGAATGTCTGACATTTGTGTCGCATTTAATGTCGTAGTCTAAATACGCCTTAAGATTTATTGGCGGTAACTCTTGTCACCTTGAACAAACGAGATTGTAGAATCCCGAAAAGACTCATCCGTACAATTATCTGTATTCAGTTATAACTATCCCTAAATATGTAATGCTTGGCTACCCTTTCGATTTTAAGGCTAAGGTAGCCCCGTTAAATTTACATTCCATGCTTTCAACAATCCTCAAGACTGGCAAACTCAAAGCTTTTATTTGGGAAGCATATTAAGACCGTCTCAACTAATTTAGATCTTTTTATTAATAAATAATTGTTCAATTAAATGTCTAAATTTTATTTATTTATTTTACACGTAAGGCCGTCTTCAAGAACGTGAAAATACACACTCAGTACACAAGTCGAATTTTTCTTCAACAAGAGATGTTTTACAGCTGACCTCAGATAGAGAAATAAACACTACTAAAAAGTAATAGACAGTGTACAAACTAAAGATCTAGAGGTAAAAAATAGTAAGAAAAATGTAGTATTTTTTTTAATAAAATGAATTTAAAAAAAATATACAAATTACACAAACCAATGATCCTAAATCATAATGATTGATCCTAATTCATATAAATAACAAGGTAATAGAAAGTATTTTCACGCCCATATCACAGCAATGGTAGGCAGAGGTACAACGACTAAGTCCCACAATATGATAGGTGGCCTTAGTCGTTAGGCCAAGCCTATAGCCAATCGAGGCAACATTCAATCCCGGGGAACGCTATTTTTATTAGAAAATCGAAAAGAAACATTTTCTGTTTTTTGTGTCCCGTCCCCGAACTCGGGTCCCGGGTTCGAACCCGAGACCTTAAAAAGTCAAGTCGGACGCCGGACCGCTAGATCACAGAGGTAATACTTAGATAATAAAATAAATATAAATTATGAAATGGTTGTTTATTTGACACTGTAACGAGTATCAATTTACATTCTCTGCGGTGTAACTAACGTGCAAGTTCAATCTCGGTAGAAAAATAGGTCGACACGAGAAATATTTTAATACAAACTTTTTACAACACTTTTAATATATTGAATAGGGCTTCATTAATTTAAAGTATGATTTTTTAAAAATGTTTGGAATGGATGGAAAATGAAGAAATGGAACGTTAATTAAAATTCCAGGACGCCATTACAGCTGGCCATTATGAGGTGATCCCTCATAATGGCCAGCTGTAATGGTGTGCTCTAGATCCTTTCAGAACGAGATATTTCACCCATGCGTCTTTCTCAAATTAAGGAAAACTTTTTATGATTGAGGAAATTGCTCATTTGCAGTTGAAACAATATATCTGGACTAATGACGAAACTTGACCTCATTTTGATTCAGAATATATTTTGCTCGGGTTACAGGTAATACTAGCTGTCACGGCAAACCCGTCGTTCGCCGTGTCGTTCCACCCGTTTTGTTTGTATGGGAAACCTAAAATTTTTTTCCTAGTTTCCTAGTTTTTAACGTTTACTGAACTAACATAAATCATTCAAGACTAAAATTTGCCAAATCGGTGGTTTACCAATTCTGAAGTTCTAGCGAGACTAACGAACAGCAATTAATTTTTAATATAAGAAGAAGAAGGCATAAGCGACACGCTGTGATGGCCAGTTTTACGTTTGTATTGTCTTAAAAAACATTTAAGTCTTCGTTTTATTAAAACTTTAGTTAACGGGACTTTCTATACTAGTTTTTTTCTTTTTTCTGGCTTTAGCGTTAACATTTGCCGTCAAGTTGAAATCAGGAATGTAACCTTTAACGAAATCGGGTTAAATAATTGAAAATAAGTCATGTCGTCAAGTCTAGCCTATTCGTCAAAATATAAATGCCGCTATTATCACAGTGTTAGTGTCAAATATTACTCTAGCAACTTAATGTGGCCTCTTTAGTCCAGTAGTGTTGACGGTGACTACATGAGGTCTTGGGTTTGATTCCCAGGTTTTCCTGGATTCGTTTTAATTCAAGTGTGTCACCAATTTTCTTATTAAATTATACTGCCTTAGATCGGACAAGTGCCCGGTTGGCGATTGGTTTGCCACGTAGCACATTGTGGGACAAAGTAGTAGTGGCTGCCTGGTTGTGCCTCTGCCTACTGCTTCGGGGATACAGTCGTGAAGATACTTGCTGCCTAGGGATTGTACAATATTCTTAAAAATATTCCAGAAGCATTACAAGCAAGATGTTAAGAGTGCCATGTGGGTGTTTGAGTTTGTAGCAAACGAATTAAATATTTTATTCAGTTTGGGATCTATTTCAGTTTTACTTCTTGGGATATTTTTACGTTGCCGTCATCTCCTTGGTAGAAGTGAGCATGGGGTAAATGGGTCATCACCAGAAAGACTGCAGGTGGTATGTACAAATTCTTGTGCAGCCATTTGCCTGGGTTACTGCCTTATCCAATCCTACCGCTTTGACGATAGTGTTTGGCACTGTCGTGTCCCGATCCGGAAGATAGTATAGCTGATCGACTTGAACATTAGACCTGACGCCCAGACTACTGAACAGCGAAGCGTAACTAATTAACGCCCGGAGCTTATAATTAACGATCCGTAATCCGTAAGTTTAATCATTCGAAGTATTCCTAAAAGTGACGAATCGTTACTCTTATATATAAATAGATAAATGTTCACAGAAAGCTACAGGCGACGAAAGATCTAACTATAGTTTCTATAATTAACGAAATGTAATGCGTAAGTTTAACTATTCTTTGTTTGCTCAAAACTAACGGAGCGTTACTTATATTTTCAAAATATGTTCAGAGTTAACTGTAGAACATGAGCATCCGTTGTTAGCAATCTTACTAATCGTACAAAGTACTAGCCATAATCGAGACGACTCGTTTCTTAAATGTAGGAACCGGGCATTAGACTATTCTACCAAACTATTTGTAAGCGAAACGACTCGTTTCTCAATAGGAATCGAGTATATGGCGAGCTTAGGTAAAACAAAAAATAACTGGTAGTTACGGGAAGCTACAGGCGACGAAGGTTACCGTCCGGAAGCCGATCGATTCGGGTATATGGCAAGCTTAAGTGAAATGGTTATGCAAAAAAAGTTGAGAGGTGTCTAGGGACACCCGGATGGAACGAAGTTCTCTTTCCCCCCCTCTCTCTCAGTCTCTATATCTCTATCAATCTCTAGTAATCTCTATCTCTCTTATAGAGAGAGACAGACAGAGAAACATGAAATGAAAAAAAAATATATAAAAAATAATAAAATAAAATAAAATAGTGAAAAAATGAAAAGTATAATAAAAAAATAGAAATTGAAAAATAAAAAAAATTGTCCTACCCGGGATTCGAATCCGGGACCTCATGCAGTCAAGTCCAACTACTGAACCGCTAGACCACATATACATACATATATATATATATATAGCTTACTATAACAAAAAGTGTCGTGACAACATTTTCGTAAGATTTTAACCGTCTAGCCCCCATTCACAACGCGCAATAAGGAACTTCGTTCCAAAAACACTGGTAGTGGCACAATTTACGCATTTATTATCCATCTACTATCATCTGTCATGTATGTTTTGCAATGTCGTGTTCCGCTCTGGGGGATTTAATCCTCGGTGTGCTCAACCAACCCGCCATGCTTTTTGATCAGTCACGAACCTATAACATCTATGGTGTCTAGAAGAGCTGTGTGCTTATTACAGTTGTATCTCATTAAAAATTTCACTTCATAATTCGTTCGTAATATAATTTTAAAGTAATGACTTCTACGATGCTGTTATAAACTGCAAAAGATTATGTAGGACGCTTGCTTGAACGATTTCGAAAGAAACCTTTTCATTAATTCACGTTGCTCTAAGTCTTCTCGTCTCTGAACGCTGGAAAAGGTATTTTACGTTTCGTAAAATGGAATTGTTATTTTTTTGGGTCAAACGTAGCAAAACTAATATGTTTGTTTTTTTTACTACTTCGTTAATGTTTTACTGAAATGGGTCGTATTATTTTACACTGACCTTAATTACTGTCGGTTAACCTTAAATAGGCAAACTATTGGTGTGTGTGTTTGCGTGTATCTTCACGCCCATATCCCCGAAGATGTAGGCAGAGGCACAACCCACGATTAGCCGAAGACATTAAGTCCCATACCACAATAGTATTGGTACTGGTTAAAATATTCACTGGTGTTGTGGAGAGCTGGGCAGCAAATTTTCTAGGCTGGAATTCACCGCTTTACTTATTCCTGTCTACATAGTGACAGGATAATGATGGATTTGCACAATTTGTTAGTGTTGCACCTGATATATGGTATGTATAGGCCACGGCTCATACCATCAGAAGAGCTGCTTTATTGTCTGCACTCCTAAAGAAAATTTAATCTCATTGAATCAATTATTCAAATCGGTATAGCTGGTTGGAAGATCAGTCGAAACAAATAGATTAACATATTTTTTTTCAACTTCCAAAAAATGAGGAGGTTATATGTTTGACTCTTATATTTTTTTATGTATAACTAGCTGTTACTTCGGTTTCCCCACGTTTTCGCAGTAACCCGTTGTGCAATTAAAAGTAGCCTATACGTTAATCCAAGTCACAATCTATCTGTGTTCCAAATTTTAGACAAATCCGTCCGCCATTCGAGCGTGAAAGTGTAACAAACATACACACACAAACACACACACTTACAAACTTTCGCATTTATAATATTAGTATTTGTTATTCGTATTCTCCATCATTTCTGAATGGATTTTAAATATTCTTTTTAGTGTTTTAAAGAGCGCTCTTCCGAAGTTCCACTGCCACCAAATCTGTATGTAATGATGAAATCATTGGTAAATCAAGGAAAATACTCATTTTTTGTGTACAATGGCTTATTTATTAAAATCGAAGTCGGTTTTTTGCGGTTTAATGCGTTAAAATGATTACAAATATCGTTTAGATTTTTTTTACTTTGTTCATTTAGGTAGGTATTCATAGATTTCGTTAAATCTAACATTTAACATTGCAATCGATTCATAATATTACGATTATGTATACCTGCGTCATAGTTTATTGGAAAATAAAAAAAAATCATGTAAGTGATAATGTTGTATATTTACGAAGCGTCCAAGAATTTTAGACATTTAAACTAAAGTGTATCAAACTTTACTTCAACTAACAAAGGATAACATTTCAATACCCTCTTGACTCTTGATTTTGTAGTAAACAAGGAGGGTCTAGTAAGTATCTTCACTCCTTTATCCCCGAAGAGGTAGGAAGACACAACCGAGCCACCCACGACTAGCCGAAGACGTTAAGTCCCACTATGTTATAGATGGCAAGCCTATCGCCAACCGGGCATACACCCAATCCCGGGAAACATTTTTTTCTTATCAGGAAATTCGAAAAACCACACGTTCTTTTTGTTGCCCGACTCGGTAATCGAACCCGGGATCTCATGAAGTCAAGTCCGACACCTGGACCGCTAGGGGTCTAAATATATGTAAAATATTGGGTTTAAAAATTTTATATATTTTATAGCGCGTAGTGTTTATTCTTTTTCTGTATTTGTTTTTCACCTAAGAAAGTAAAATTAAAGTATCTTAAAAATGAAAAATGTTTTTATTGATTTAAAATTTTGTTACAATTACATTGTCGCAAGAGCCCCTGTACTAGGTAAGAACCTGTGTTACTGGGTACTCCGCTCATCCTCCAAGGTACAATTGTATTCAATAATTAATATTTTTTTACAATGATAGATACAAATTATTTAAATTATTAAATATGTTCTTAACTATTTAACTATCACTATCACGTGCGTGCGTGCGTGCGTGCGTGCGTGCGTGCGTGCCTCTACCTATATTGGTTACCTATAATGGTACCTCTACGTCTCGGAATTAAGTTAGGGAGAATATAAAGTAAGCGTCGATGGGTCAAAACTATTACACTTAAGATGTACTCGTAAATCTGGCGGATCGTAAATAATTTGTATGAGTTATGAAGGTCAAAAGTTGAAAATCTAATTGGTTTTTGGTTTTATCTTCACACCCATATCACCGAAGTGGTACGCTTCGAAGGTAGTAAGAAACTCTGAATAATTTATAAAAAAGTTTCTTCACTCCCGTCTCCTCGACAGGGTAGATAGAGGTACAACCAGGACTACCACGACACACTCTGTGGTTTGAAAACTCGTTTGGATCCTGAGGTTAGCTGATGTCGGCATGTCATCAAATTACGATATCTCAGGTTCCAGTCTCGGGTACCGGGCCGTAGCCGCGGATTGAGATGGTGAATGCCAACGCGACCCCCTCTCGCTCCTAGCCGGGCGGCACAAAGGTCACCGTTTAGTTTTTATTCGGTTCGAGTCCGACATAACCCGTTGTTCTCCCCTGAGAGCAGCGGGTATCCGGGGGGATTTTCCACGCTTAAAAAAAGGTTTGATTCTTGAGTACCAAAAATGTTGTTTTTCAATTTTCTAACTAAACAGCTTCTCCTAGAGTAACTGTCACATTGTGGGACTATAAATACCTTCATCAATCGTGGATTCTTTCGTTGTTTCTGTTTATTCCTTCAAGTATACGGGAGTGGAGATACTTTTTTAATTACTTTTCCTGAGAGTTTCTTCCTACTTTCGTACATACAGACAGGAACATACATTTTTATGTGTTCATTAATTTTCATCTTCTAAAATTTTGTAATATGTTTACCCTCTTTCCTGTATTACTATTGGAGAGTGTTTCAAAGCTTTTGACCGGTGAAAACCCGTCTCATTTCACGCTCGACCGCTTACCCATTTGCGCCGGACCGAAGCTTTAATATTTTCGTGAAAATGAATCTCGGAAAACTATAATATAACAGACGTTCTCTGAAATCGTAAAATAGCAAATAGTTTGCTTACTGCAAGAAAAAAAATACATACATGCTTTTAATATGAGATACTAGAGATTATCTACACTCTATGGAAAGAAGAATAGTCGGTTTATACGTAGAAATCTTCGGTAAAAATTCGATCACTAAAATTCTTTTAGTAACACAAAGCGATTCAGGAATGATAGTATCTATGTTTTGTTATGGTTGAACAAACATTCATTGATAATGCATAAAATAAAAAACTCCAATAATCCATACACAACTATATTATGTATATTTAGCTAATATTTGTCCCGATCACGTCAGCTTGCATACGAAAAAACCCTTTAACTAAAAAAACTCTAATAATCCATACATAACTATATATATCTCGATCACGTCAGCCGTCTCGGTCTATCCGTTCAAGAGCTATGACGCCACAGACAGACACACACACAAATAATAGGATTTGTAATTAAAGTCGGAGTAATGGAGACGAAATGTGACTGACGCCTTTTGCCCGATGAATTGGACACTATCGGTTAGTTATTAATATTTAAAATAATTTGTTTTCATTTGTATTTATTTTTCGAAACCGGTGTATTTGTTCCATTCGTTCCTTAATTTGAAAAGAATGAGAGACGAATAATTTGCGAAATTTACGCCGCCTAGAGACATCAAAGGCGGTAATGCTGCGTTCCCACTTGAGGCTTGGATGTCAGGCCTCGAGAAAAAGATGTAAGTACAATGCGAATGTGGATTGATGTAGGTACTCTGGGAGCGCTAGATTGACATTTCATGATCAAATCGCTCGAGTCTTATCTAAGGATGGTGTCAAGAGTATCTGAAATCGTCGTGTTTGTATGAAAATAATGAATGAGCAAGGAGCTAGACAGCTTTTTTTAGCGTTGACACTTGGTACTCGATTCTGCCTATCAAGGGAATTGGCGTGTAGATATGTTATGGTGTGAGTGTGATTCTATTTACATTAAATTTTATTGGGCGTACGTTTATATAAAAATGTAAAAAAGATAAGTTCGCTAAGATTAGTTCCCCGGAAGATCCGGTGGACTACTGGATCAGTGAGTGGTCGCGGTCCGATCCGTTTTTTTTATATTTAAGAACCACTTGTGTGATCTATGTGAGATAAATAGTTTATTGCTCTTATATTTTAGTGGCAAAGGTAGTAAGAAACTCTCAGAAAATTCATTGGTTTCCACATTTATCTGTTTCGACTGGGTTGATTTGCATCTCGAGGTTCGTTGATAATACCAAGATGTTATAAAACGTCTCATTATTTGAGTGTTTTAAGTATTTAGGAGCACACGTTAGTAGTGAATGTGACTGACGTGAATGGTGCTGCAGTCGCGTGCAGCACGGCACATTTAAACCTTAATTTGCTTTTGCTTTCTGAATAATTAGTGATTACAAAATATTTATTGATTATTTTATTATATGTATAGTTAAGAAGGTTTTCCCCTATTGGTCTGGGTCCGCTGAGTAGAATAGACCATTTGTCTTGCTACTAAGTAACTCGGAAGACGCCAGCCTAGGTAAAATAGCTCATCACTAACAAGAACACTGGTGGAAAAGTGCTGTACAGGAACTTGCCCGGTTAGGGGATGGCTACCTTACCCTGTGGCCATAATGTGCATTAACTAAACTTATAGTTATCGCTGTCTTCTTTTAACGCACGTTCTATTACGTGAGATGAGAGAGGGAGAGAAACGTATGAGACAAAATACGTTTTGTGCTTCGGAATAGCTATTGAATTAACTGTACCTCTGAAAATATTCATTCAGTCTTAAAAGATACGTCTTAACTAATTTGACTCGTCTTAAATGTATTATCTTTTTGTTTTTGTTTCATTGAAAAAGCCCTTGTTTGATAGTCCAAAATGTTTTTTTTTCATCTCTTTTATTTAATGGAAAAAAGATAAATGTATTATTAATAGGTCATACATTTAAAACAAGTTTGGACAATATGTTTTAAACCGGCATTAAAATCTGCCTAATCTTATTTGTACGTTACATTTCGCATGAAAGAATAGCGTTTACATTTGTTTAGCCGCATTGGCGTGAAATAATCCGCCTAAATCACTTTCATACATTTTGTATGCACACAATGCCGGATGCATCGCGGCAGATTTGTACTTAAACGTACGTGATGACGCGCTGCGGCCCGTCCAAGTGTGCGCTAAACTAAAATAATTAAGTGTAATAATTGCCACAACGACACTTTAATGCTGGTAACTAAGTCAACACTAAAGTAAAATATCATGTTTTATAAACTTACTATCCACGCTACCTTTATTTCCTAGAAATAGATCTTTAACGAGCAAGCTTTGGAAATTTCCTAATGCAGTAGAAACTTTAAGCGGGAAATGGGGCTTTTACGAGAGGGAGCGAGGAGGATTACGTTTAAGTAGACAAATATTTTTCATTTTTCTGTATAAGTAGTTTGTAATTATACAATGTGGTTTGTAAGCTTGATTGGTCTTCTGCTTTTTCGCTCTATTCCATACGGGCAGTCGAACAATTTTAATTGTACACACTTTTTTGTTTTGAATTTATTGGACTAGATTTTTTTTAATTATGTATTTCGAACCTGGCTTATTTAAATACAACAGTTTATATAATAAATAGAGTAGCAAACCCGAAAAAGATTTTTTTTCTTTTATATGAATTTTCGCTTGACAATAATTAAGAAAACAAAAAAGAATTATCGAAATCGTTATATTCGTTCACGACGACCAAGAGAAATAGAAAAAAAAGTATTTTCACGCCCATATCCCGGAAAAGGTAGGCAGAGGCAAATCCAAGGCTGGGTGCCTTGCCGAAGACACTAAGTCCCACGATGTGATAGGTGGAAAGCCTATCGCCACTATTTTTAATAGGAAATTGAAAATACTCATTTTCAATCATCTAATTTTTTCAAACTTAAAAAAATTCATCTAACCCGGGACCTCAAGAAGTCAAGTCCTACGCCGGACCTCTAGACCACAGAGGCGATAAATGAATAAATAAAAAGAAAATGTATTTTACGCTGACGAAGCCGCGGTTAACAGCTAGTTATTTATATTTTAGAGTTTTCACTTGTTTCTTTCTTTCTTTACTTCTTTATTGTACACAAAAAGTCAAAAAACAAGTAAAATTATACAAAGGGCAAGCTTATCTCTAAAAGAAATTTCTTCTAGCAAACCCAAAATAGTGAGAATGCATAAAAGAAATGTAGAACATACAGTCCATAATACAAAAACTTACTTTACAAAAAAACACAAACTAAATTACTAATTATGACTAAAGTACCAACATGCTAATTAATTACACACCAAAACGCTCCATTACTGCCTTCTTAAAAACTGTAAATGATTGAATAGTCCGAATTTCATAAGGCAATGAATTCCAGAGTTTCACAGCATTAAAAGTAAAAGAATGGTCATACAACTTAGTAGTTCCACTAAGTTGTATGACCATTCTTTTACTTTTAACCTTTGCCTTTACAAGGCAATTTCAAAGTTCCACGCAGGGGTGGTCGACAATCTGAATCAAAAGGATGTAAAAATGTAATGTAAAAAACTGAAATGCCTTTTATGCCAATTTTGGAATGGAGAACTTTAAAAAACTTGCGCTTGGATTTTTAGGGAATTTTAGATACAAAAAGGTACCTTTTACTGTAAGGGTCACGGGGAAAGTGTAGAAGGTATCCCTTCTACACCAGCTGTTGGCAGTTCTTATTTATTGAATGCAAAAGTTGAAAAAATATAGCGTCTTTTATAAAACGTACAACTTTTATTACTGCTTTTCTGAAGCCGCTAGCATTAAAAGCGAAAATTGTGTTCATTCTTCTTTTTTCGTTAACAAAAGTAAGAGAATTATCCCTGAATTACCCTAAAAAAATTGGTTATATTTATATAAATTTAAATTGGTATATTTAGAGCATAGAAATTTTATTTTTTAACTACTGTATGGTATGTTTAACACGTTCTAAAAGTTAAAAGTAAATTTTTAAGTAAACCTTTGTGGTCCAGCAGTCTGGCGTCGGACGTTACTTTTTGAGGTTTCAGGATCGATCCTGGGCCCTTGCAATAAAAAAAAGAAATTTGTATTTTCAATCTTGTGTTAAAAATAACGTTGCACGGGATTGCATATGTTCCTGGCTATCGATATACTTGCCACCTATCACATTGTGGGACTTTAGTGTCTTCGCTAGTCATGGGTACCATGGATGTGCCTCCGGTACTTCTTCGGGAGTATATGCGTGAAGATACTTTTTCTAAAAGATTTTATGAAAAATCTAGCGTGATTCCGAGGTTTTAAGGTTTTTTATTTCACAGTCCTCCAGCAGAGAGTATATAGCTTCGTATATGGTTTTGAACAACTAGCATGCTATTTTAAATATCTATACGAGGTTCCCCACAGAGTAACTAAAGTTAAATTACTCGGGGGCATTATTTTCAGCGGAAGTAACATGTTAGTTGTTTTGGATAAGAGCTATGGACTTAATGCTCTATTTCTACTTGTAAAGGGTACTTTTGATTCTTTACATCTACAAGTAAATGAAATTAGATTGTCTGTAACATTAAAAAAAAACGTTTTTAATACGTGCATATGAATGTACGGTATATAACTCTCAAACAGGTTTTTTCCTATTTTTGTCTAACTGCTTGTTCCGGCAAATCTCGGAAACGACTGGACTTATGTTAATAGGAATTCTAATGGCAGGTTGTAATTAGGAGCAACTTTCGTATAAGACATTCTTTTAAATTCCTAACGGATGAAGTCGCTAGCACAGTTATACAGTACTATATTTCAGTACGTATGTTTGTCACCTAACTCCTAAACGATGGTTTGGTGAACATTTTGTAAGCACATTTTGATGGAGTCTTGAATAGTTTCGAATTGAACCTGTTAAGTGGCGCCACTTTCGTTATCTCATTAAATTAAGTCGGCAGTGAACTTACACTGAATCGGCTAGTTCTTATTAATATTAGGTCTGGTTATATTTATTTATAATTGAAAAACAATTTAAGGGTAGTCCCAAATAAATATGAAATGTACCCTAAAATTTAGTAATTTATCAAATAGATATTTTAGGTTATTTTCATATAATTTTAAAATGTTTTGATATAATATTGGACTAGCTCTATAATATTTAAGTTCAATAGGGATATTATAATGTTTCAGAGTGTTTGTTGTCTATTTAAAATGTTTATTTCAATATTGAATAAAGGTTTGAGAAGTATTTAGGTTGTTGTACACTTACTCCGTCTTATTAATAACAATAGACTTAAATACTCCAAGGTTTAATTAGATATTATAATCTTTTTGCATTGTAGTTTTCACTACAATGACAACTTTAAACCTTGGCGTGAGTCTATGGTTATTAAAAGGATAGACTATGATTTAGTATCGATGTATCAATCTACTTATTACATTAAATCATAATCGTTTTTTTAAATTTGATATTATAATTTATTCCCGCCAAATTTTTTTTTTTATTGATGAAACTAAAAATTTGTTTGTATTTTTTTAATGTGCCCTTGCGATTTTGTGATATTTTTAGCGAATGTTTTGAAGTACCTACCACCCAGCTGCACCACCACTGCATTGCGAAATGATATAAATGTTCAAAAGCTTTGGTCTTAAACTGTCTAAAACTCGATAACTTGTTAGAAAGTGAACAATTTATTGCAGGTATTACAAAATACATAGGTCTCTTATACTATAATACGGGCAGTGTTTTCTCTCTTATTCCTATTCATACTAATGTAGTAAGGGTACCTAGTAAAATAGAAAAAGTCTGAGATTTCAAGTAAATTATTGGTTGAGGCAAAGCTAAGGCATCAAATATATGACCAGGTGTTTTCTTTTTTACTGCCCAAAGTGTATATGCTATTTTCTACCCGACTTAGCCGGAAAGTGGCAGCTTTGATTAACGCAGTAGGAGGAAAGTTGTCACTTTCTGTCCGAAGAGGAGACAATTAATTTGTTCCTAAAAAATTTGTTTTTATTTTTCTAATATTTAAAGATTCATATATCAACAAGTATTGACAAAAAATGATTAATACGGGTAATTGTTTCGGCCGCGTCTGGCCTGTAATAGTGTATTGAATGAAATAATTAATAATTATATATTTTTCAAGGAACTACGTAGTAACCAAATTTAATATTATGAAAAAATTTCTGTCATTTAATAAAATCATCAAAAAATAAATAAATTATATAAATTACTACTTTTTATAGCTTGGCACTAACAGCTACTAATAGTTTATATGGGTTAAAGGTTTATTTTTCCATTTTCCTTGTAATTTTTCCGATATTAATATTTAAAAGAACCTTTTCCTGACACAATAAATAAAAATATTTATAAATTTTAAAGAAAGAAAAAAATTCGCACCGGTCAGGATTTGAACCTGTAACCTTTCGTTTGAACAGATTTTAAAGAAATTTTATATGCAAACTCGGTAGGTCTGAGAATGGGTTGTTTTGAACACATAATTTGGAAGAACCTTACAGATATTAAAACAAGATTAATTTGTAACTATCATTTGATGATATGTTTAGATTCCACCAACACTTTTCCACTGTATGATCAATGCTTAACCAACTTGTCTTCTTGCAGGTACCAGCTTTCAGCCTTTCTTCAACTATGTGGACATGAGAGCTCTGCTAGAAAATTTTTGCGTGTACCACGTAAATGCTCCAGGCCAAGAAGAGGGCGCTCCTACCTTACCCGAAGAGTAAGTACTTCATATTAATATTCCTCTTACCTAAGTTAATAAATAAATATCCCTGGATAAGTCACACAAATTGAACAAACGTAACCTAACCCCAAAGTAAGCAAATTATATGCTTGTGTTATGGGTGTGAGTCAACGATTCAAATACATAGAAATACTTAAATAGATACCAGAATATATTTAATAAACACCCAGACCCGGGAATGCAGACACCTAAATGTTCATCACACAAATGCCTGCCCCCGTCGGGGATCGAACCCAAGCCTCGCGGTTGGTCGATGTAGTTAGGCGTGTACGCTAGCCACTCGACCAACGAGGCGGTCAAGTAAGTTAGTTAGATAATTCAATGAACGTTATATGTCCTTGTTTTGTTGACGTATAGCAGCGCCCTTCAGGTTTAATCGTGCTTTCAAACCATCCAGGAAGCAATTGTAAGAACTAAGACACTAATAACTTCAATCAAACCTATCTAGCCGTTTAGGAGTTAAGTGACAATAAAGCGTACAGAGAAATCATGTATGCTAAGGAGATTAAGCTATTATAATTAAGTTGTGGTCCTATTGCCTATTCTGCAAAGTCTATGCCTACGCGTCGTCAATCTTCGTATCCCTTACCAGGAGTTCAGTATATGTAAATTGCTTTTATGAAACTTGGAACAGTTCTTCCACTAGTAACAAAAGGAACTAAATTTAAGACCAAAGCGCATTACATTTCGATACATGAAGTTCTGAATTTGAATAGCTCATGTCTTCCTCGCGGTTTTTACAACTTTACCGGACTTTGTGACCGAGCAAAGTGTTCACCGTGAGACAACACTATTTTTACCGATTATCTTTAACAAGACCTGTCTCCCGGTTGATCGGACCTCGATTTTGCTGCGTTCTGGTTACCAGGGGCGTATTAGGTAACGCAAAATTTGTAGATTTTTGACCCCCCCCCCTTCACCTCGTAACGCATTGTAACGTATTTCTGTAACTCCCCTCTCTCTCTCTCTAAACTTTTAAATGCCTTTGGTAATAATACTGAATAAAATTTAAATTTATTTTTATTTACTAAATTAGTAAACAATTTTTTTTATTAAAAAAAAAACAATGTTACATAACGTGTTGTAAGAAAGACAACCCTTTTTGCCCTTGTAACGCATCGTAACGTTTTACGAGACCCCCCCTCCCCTCCATTGTGTAACGTAATACTTGAACGCCCCTTAAGACGTATGTATCCAGAACCTATTGATTGTGAACGAGAAGCACTTTAACGCTGAAAGTATTTTTGAATTAATTCTTGCGAGTTATACTGGAAATTAATTGCTTAGAAATATCAACATTGATATATCGTACATCACTTCAATTATTGTAAACTGTATGTCTTCGAATTTTAACAAATTTTAAGCTTGAATTTCTGCGTTATATCAATTTTGGACCTTACTATGTATTTTTTTCTAAAGACTCAAATAGTTACAATCGTAGCTTGGGAGGCGTATTATGATAATATGATCAAGATTCACATATTTTTTTGCTTTAGGCTATACTTAATTTATTTTAAACTAGCGGCCCGCTTCGCACGGGTATAAAATATACATACAAACCTTCCTTTTCAATCACTTTGTCTAATAAGAAAAACCGCATCAAAATCCATTAAATATTTTTAAAAAAATTTTAAAGTTAAATTTAAAGTTTTAAAAATTTAAGCATACAAAGGGACATAGGGACAGAGAAAGCGACTTTGTTTAATACAATGTAGTGTAGTGCCAGTTCATGAGAATCTTCCCGCTTCTTCCTTTGAATACCTGCCTTAATACAATAAGCAACGCAAATCTGTACAGTATTGTATATGGGTCAAACAGTTGAGTTGCTTAGTGTACCATTACATATTCCGTACTAATAGTATGGATTACCGCGAACGAAATTACGAGATGTAACGTACAGTTGATAACTCAGTCACGTAGTACGGATCTGGGCAAGCATTTGATTCATTACCCGCGTATTTACGTGTTTGAAATGTCTGTATAGAACACCTCTTGAATATAACATAGTCTAGAACCCTGTTGCATTGCACCCGTGTATAATTGGCTCCTTTGTTCAACATGAGTGTGACTCGCATGGATGCTTTTGTTAACATTGTGTGACGCTGGTATGTATCACTTTTAGCGGAAAAACTAAGGGATCGCTTTGTTGATCTAGCATAATATTCAATGAACATTATAATTATATCTATGACATCGTAATAGTACCGGACATGAGGAAACGTCTGTGCTCCTTGTCTGAAAAGCCAATTCTGTGAAAAATCCTTTGTGAGAGCAGTATGATGTTATTCTGTAGTTTCTATATGTTTGGCCAGCTCACATATACAAGTTGACAACCATTTATATCTTCACTTTACTATTTTTGTTCATGCGATGCTCAGCGCAATGTGAGTCTTCTAGACTTCTACTGACTTCCTAAGTTTCAGTTTTGCTTGCGTGAGGGCTAATATCACAATTGTAGGTATCTTTTTATAATTTGACTTGCGTTTTCTTGGAGAGTGAGTCTTATGAACGTTTATTAGTGTTATTATATATTACGTTGTTGGAAAATGGTTAATTTAAATTGATATACTTATCTGTAATAATTATTTGTTAAAATTTAAAAGCCATGTTATTAGTTCTAAAGTTTAGAAGTTATAATAACGAAGCCTTGATAATTATCGTGTTCAGAAAGTTTGCTCTCATTTGTGGGTGTTTTAAAGCATCAACAATATCAAGATTCAGTTTTAAGAAACATACCTGAACAAAAGTTTCAATCTTTTTGTAGTATTAGGAGCAGACATACTTCTTGATGTTAAGGAATGTTCACATCAGAAACCGGAGAGTGTGAGTTATTTAAAACGGGAAATGTTTATTTTAGCGCTTTTCCTTTATTTTTGGGATAAATTTGTAAAAAATAAAAAAAAATCGCTGCGTACAAATGCAAAACCAAACTCAATTTGATGCTAACGATTCTATACCAAATAAGTGTTCAAAGAAATGCTATATTATATTCCGATGATATTAAAATAAGAAGATTCAGTTCAGATTTCATTGTTGGGCAACGTAAAGCCAAACATTTAAACTTCGGCTTTGTTTTTTATTTACTGCCCGAGATATGCGCTATTTTTATGTCCCATGAAGGAGGAAAGTTGCAACTTCGTTTAGCGTATCGGGTTTAAAGTTGTCACTTTCCGCCAGGAGTGCATAAAGGTCTTTCTTTCCCCAAAATTTATAAAAATTTCAGATTGACAAAAACTGTTTTACTCACACTTATTGTTTTCTATTTTCATTTCATATAAAACAAAATTAAGTTCATATTTTGTACTCATGTCCTACTCTCACCGTTACTACATTCTATTTTCATTCAATAAAAACACAAATGAGTTAGGATTTTGTACTCATACTCTACTCACCGTTGCCATATTTTATTTTCATTCCATAAAAAAACATAATTTTGCATAGATTTAATACTCATATTCTGCTTATTGTTACCACATTCCACAAAACATACTCAATTTTGAAGTTTGTACTCGCATTCTGCTTACTACTACCACATACTATTTTCATTTCATAAAAACCCAATTGAGTTTTGATTTTCACTCATATTCTGCTTACTACTACCACATTATATTTTAATTCCATAAAAACACAATTGAGTTTGGATTTGGTACTCATATTCTATTCACTGTTATCACATGTTTTCATTCCATAAAAACCCAATTGAGTCTGGATTTTCACTCATATTCT
>NJDC01001621.1:598368-611695 GCA_002245475.1 Calephelis virginiensis | reverse complement strand
GTCAGGGGAGCCGTATGTTATCTTATCACATAAAAGTAGATGCATGAAAGACTATAAAAAATTAATCGAATTTGACACAATAAATGTTGCTACAATTATGTCCAAGAATGTGTTAGCACCGTTAAAGCTAAGTTACTGTTTTGAGTCTGTAATTTGTGATGGAAACTCGTTTTCGTTTTTCTTTCTTTGTTTCTTGTTAATATTTCGGTATCCTATTAATATTATAACTGCGAAATTTTGTATGTTTGTTTGTTACTCTTTCACGCTCGAATCGCTAAACGGATTTGTCTGAAATTTGGAACACAGAAGATTGTGATCTGGATTAACATATAGACTACTTTTAATCCCGAAAGCACAACGGGTTCCAGTGAACAGTTAGTCTAAATATAAAAATGAATCCCCTTTTCGAATAGTCATCGCATCACGCCTGAACGAATAGACCAATTTTGCTAATTTTTTTTCTTGTTTTGGTTATTATCAGGAGAATGATCGTATGAAAAGAAAAAGCAGGAAAATTATACCACACTTAAATTTTGTTCATACAAACTGTTAGTAGCGATACGAAGTTCGTAGGATCGGCTAGTGTACAATATAAATATGTATTGATATATGTAAAAACTGCAGTGTGTTTGCTAGCTGTGTGATTCTAAAATAGCAAAATCGTAAAATTCTCTGAAACATAATTCTAAATAAAGCAAGAGAAATATTTATTACTAGTTTATATGATTTCCCCAAGGTGTGTATAAATTTCTATGGAAATTCAGTCACGATAACTGTAACTTCAGGCGATTAAAAATGAAGCTTAAGTTTCTAGGAATATTCAATCTTTCATCCACCGCTTGGGATAAGGATGCTCTGTACTGAAGTGCATTGTATCGATATATAACACCGTATCTTCTTGCCCCTATAAAAAGGAACTGTCAAAATGACTACACACGCGATAGATACACAATCGGAAAGATTTGCCGAAGCTTCTTCTCAGTTTATGACGTGGTAAAACTTTCGCTACGGGCATTCACAGATATAGTTGTTTTGTTAGGAAATTGGAGAAACATTTTAAGTTGTTTCGCTCTGGGAATCTAACCTGACACTTATATAGTCAATGCCAACGTCGTACCACTAGACTCCAGTGACATTTTTTCATATAGTGGTAACTAATTCATTTGTATCGACACTTCGTTAACGCTTATTTTATCGATATACCGCACCGTAACGGTATCGCATACTGGTCAACATGAAAAAGTGTACTTGGTTGCAAAAACACACTCGTAATGAGATATGATATTTAACTGCAATATTGTTCAACTCTTTCTTAAGTAACATTGTCACGTTTTTTGTGAGACAGCGATCACGCACAAGGATCTCCTGATAGTAAGACACCATAGATGTTTGGCCGAGGTGCTTGGCCTATTATTATTACAAATCTACCGTCTAATCTCCGAATCTGAACATGAAACTGTCGTTATCATACATTATAAGATCATATTATGGCGTCATTGTCCCAGTTTGATACGACACTTGAATATATTTCTTATTTTTTTATATATTTATCGTTATTGTACAACAAACAATATTATGTCTATACATACTTATATACTATAAAAGATGTGGCCGAATATTATAACATGTCTCTATCCTATAGCGCTGTATCGATATTACGATATTATATCGTGTCGGACATCCCTAGGAGCGGATATTCATTTTACGAAGGGTAAACCACATCGATCATGCCTGTGTTGTCAATTTGCGACAATTTTTTCCAGTGGCGGGTAAATCAAAATGTTAATAGAGTAATTTTGACCCTTTTTTAAGGAAATTATTAAGAATACGAAAAGAACTAATGTTTAATGGCTGTAACCGCGTCTCGACCGTGACTGTCTTCAGATTTACTGCTGGGGTAGAATTTAAAAAAATCCGTTCTAGTTGGTTCTTAGTAGGGTCGTTTTATGGAGTCAACTCAATAAAACGACCCTACTCACCAAATTTCATGGCTGTAATGTAACTCATAGTTTTTGTCAGTCTCAGTGCAACTCAGAATCAGTCAGTCAGAATATGTTATTTTATAAGTATAGATAGGTAATAGATATGGAGATGGAATACAGAAACCTTCCTCCTTATATATTTATGCATTGTAAAAATAAAAAAAAACTAAGCCTTTAAAGGTAATATTTTTTTTTAAATTCAAGCCTTTTTAAAATTATTTGCTATACAAGTTTTAATCTTTCCAGTCCATATCTAGATTATTTACCCAGGATTTTAGTTTCGAACCTTAAATTCGTTTCTGTTTGCGAAAATTACCCTCAGGCAAACGCAAATTGCAGCGCCATTACGTTAAACTCAGTAAAACCACAAGAGAACTTATGCTCTCCTGTGATTTTACTCTAAAATGTAACTCGAGAACTGTCAGTATTTTTTTTACAAGTCCCGTGAGATGTCCATCGTTCATTTAACATCCTTCGCTTTACTTTATCGGGTGAAAATGTTCGAATCGACGACGAGAAAACTTGCTTTTTTTTTACAATTTTTTTAAAATATTTTTATTACAATTGCTGTCTGTTTAAACAAAGATTAAAGTACTCCAAGGTTTAGCCTGGTGTTATAGTCTTTTTACACTGTTCACTTTCCTTTTTAGTCTGTGTTAACCGATTTGGAAAATGGAAAAGGTTATATGTTCCACTCCTATATTTTTTTATGTATGTTAATCGCCTTTGT
This sequence comes from Calephelis virginiensis, assembly GCA_002245475.1. NCBI lineage: Eukaryota > Metazoa > Arthropoda > Insecta > Lepidoptera > Riodinidae > Calephelis > Calephelis virginiensis. The sequence continues at coordinate 608,983 of NJDC01001621.1, read as the reverse complement.
GGTCTAGCGGTTCAGTTGTTGGACTCGACTGCATGAGGTCCCGGGCTCGAATCCCGGGTCGGGCAACAAAAAGAAAATTGGGTTTTTCCAATTTTCTAATAAAAAAAAAATGTTGCTCGGGATAGGATATTTGCCCGGTGGGCGATAGGCTTGCCACCTATCACATTGTGGGACTTAGTATCTTCGGCTAGTCGTGGGTGCTCTCGTTGTGCTTCTGCCTACCTCTTCGGGGATATGGACGTGAAATTACTTTTTTTTATGTTAATCGATATCTCCATCATTTGTAAACCGATTTTAAAAAAATATATTTGAAAAATCTACTTTCAAGGTTAGCCCCATTGTTATTAAGTATCTTATAGTATAATAATGTGATATAATATATGTAATATAGTAATAAAATAATAAGTATCTTATGTATAATCTTGTTTTTTTGCGTACTTAGATGATATAATTATGGAAATCGAAGTGGGTTTTGAAGTTTTACTGCGCTTATATTATTTATAGGGGTTCCACACGGATTAAAACATTGGTTGTAAATATTGGTTTGCATCCGTGTGGAACTTAAATCTAATCCAAATTTCGATTTGTTTTAAAATTTCCACTAAGGTCACCTTTGTTTAAGGCGTGATTGGGGCGGGATTACAACCGGTTGGTTTTTCTTTTCTAATATTGGAAGGCAAACAAGCAGACTTATTTCCTGTTGGTAAGAAATTCAACCAACCTAAAGACACCAAAGGTGATAATGATGCGCTGCCAACCTGAGGCCGGAATGTTAGGCCTCGATGTAAGTTTACCGGCTACCTTACCCTCCGAACCGGAACACGTTAATGGCAACCACTGACGTTATGGCGGAAGGAATACATAACGTGGTGGTACCAATCCGGGCGAGACGCTGCGGAACTCTAACACCTAGTACGATGTCACGGTGCTAGTGACGGTTAGCCTATGTTTGCCTTTTACGAACTGCCTGGCAGGAAGGCAGATGGTCTATTCTGAAAAGGAGCCCGGACCAACATTTTCTATTATTAAGACAGTATATGCTTGAGTCATTTTCTCTAGTTTCTAAAGTACCAGGTGGACACAGACATAATACAAACCCAAGCATCGCGTGTTGGAATTTTGATAATCATTCTGATAAACTTCTAAAATAAAATACCTATATAAAATCTAACGTGGCCTATAGTATACCCTTTTTATCTAAATTGTAAGCTCGTAACGAAATTGAGTCTGTTATAACACCTCAGGTACATCACGTTCGGGCTTTAATAACGTAGTTTATATGCTAATATAGAGTGTGGAAAGAAAATTAACGAGATGTCGAAAATTAAATTCGTGTCGAAACAAGATTTAGTCGATTTTATTTTTATACTATAGTAAATTAGTGACACAGTAGTCTAAGGTTTAACGGGGAAAAATGACTAGTAGATTTAAATTCTACTTTATAACTACTACTTCCCCGTGTTGGTCCGGGTTCCTTTGCAGAATAGACCATCTGCCTTCCTGCCAGGCAGCTCGTAAAAGGCGAGCATAGGCTTACCGCCACTAACACCGTGACATCGTGCTAGGTGGTAGAGTTTCGCAGCGACTCAACCAGATTGGTACCACCGCCTCACCTATTCCTGCTATGTAACGTCATGACGTGTTCCGGTTTGGAGGGTAAAGTAGCCGGTTAACTTACTTTTGCTCGAGGCCCAACAACACAGGTAGGCAACACACCATTGCCACCTTGGGTGTCTCTAGGTGGCTTGAATTTCTTACCATAATTAAATCCGTCTGCTTGTTTGCCTTCCAATATCATAAAAAAAACTTGCCAAATCCCGTGGGCAGAGAGTATCCAGCGTCAAGTGTCACGCTCCTAGCAGACCTGTTTAGCTTTCTTTACATACTCTGAGCTTTATCAAGTGTATAAATTGAATGCCACCATACAACCAGTGCTCGCACATGGAGCCCAATTCTTATACCCAAACCTTATCGGCTTTTCTCTGATAAACCGCTTTTAGCGTAATGATTGCCATAGTACGAAATCATACATTCGTCAAAACTGCAGTGTTCGTCGAGAGTGTAATGTTTTCGGAATAATTCATCGAGATTATTTAGCAGCGGACACCGGCCGGCATATATATTTGTTTGATCAACAATTAGTTTTACTAAATCTTTATAAAATAATAGCTTGAATTTGTCCAAAGGTTCTCAGAATTATGGCTTCCTTCTGATGCTAGCTGCCTTTCAAATTCAGTACATATAAAGTTAGTTTCTTGTTTTTCCCACAAAATTGCCCTGTTTTTCGTAGCCTGAGCCTTCTGAGGAGGATTACCGCATTCGTTTCGTGAAAAAGTGGTACATTGTCGTCAGTTTCTTTGCTTGATGGCGATGCGTGGAAAACACTTTTAGATGACTGATGACCCGAAGATGTTGACGGCACTCTGTCATCTCTATTTATCTGAAAACGCTACAGTTCACATCCACTTTGTAGCATGTTCATCATCATGTTTCGCATCAAGCCTGTCAGTATCTTCATACTTTCAATCGGTGGTTTGACGTAAATATAGTTTTCTATGCTCTCATTCTTGTCTTCACATTATATAGCCTATAATATTTCATGCAACTACAAACTGTAAAAATCAACCACATACCACACATCAGAGTCCGTTATGCATAGCGTTCGATATATCGGACGCTATCAAAATAATGCACATAGGAAATAATGCAACAGTTCTCAGGTCAAATAAAGCTTATATTTACAAAGATATACATGTCGGCAACTACGAAAATAGATTTTATATATGGATATGCTAAAATTTTACGAAAAAAATACAATAATACTCACCCTTTTCGCAAAACAGACCGACCGTGACCGACTATTTTCAAAAACGTCAAACGTAGCTCGGTATATGTCACCCATCGAAAAAAAATGGTGTTTCTATTATAGCAAATATATTCAATTTTCATTCTTCAAATTTCATTCTTGCGTTTAAAAAGCATAAAATACCAATTGTTTGTTTTTTTTCTGCCCAAAAAGTAGGATTTACTTCCGTCCGATTTATCGGACGCCATGCTGTAATGGGTTAAGTACAATTAAACAGCAAAATCAACTTCTATTTCGTTACGACGTCGTGATTCGATAGTGTAATTAAGTACCAGCCGATCCAGCGAACTTCGTATCGCCTGACATTAACAGTTTGTATGGACGAAATTGAAATGTGGTTTTTCTCACTTTCCCTGCAATTTCCCCGGTATTTCTCTTCATGTGGTCCTTCTGACAATTACCAACAGAATAAAATAGATTTAACAAAATTGGTTTATCCGTTCAAGCGTGATGCAATGTACTAGCTGGCCCGGCGAACTTTGTGTAGCTTGACATTAAAAGCTACTAACGGGTTGTACGAGAAAAAATTGTTTTCCCATTTTCGTTGCACTTTTCCCGATTTTTCTCTTCATAAGTATCGTCTCCTGACTATAACAAACACAACAAAATTATATATATAATTCTTATGTTCGTGTGTTTGTCACTGAACTCCTTCTAGACGACTGGACGGATTTTAATGAAATTTTTTATGTGTGTTCAAGGGAATTCGAGAATGGTTTGGATTCACAATTTCGTCTCCTGGAAAATGTTTTTTAAATAATAGGTAGTTGTTTATTTTGTTATGTTTCATATTGGAAACGACAGACTGCGCTACTCGAAGCATTAATGTCAATCGATACGAAGTTATAAGTATCTTCACGCCCATATACCCGAAGAGGTAGGCAGAGGTACAACCAAGGCACTCACGACTAGCCGAAGACACTAAGTCCCACAATGTGATAGGTGGCAAGCCTATCGCCAACCGGGCACATTTCCAATCCCGGCCAACATTTTTTTTATTAGAAAATTTGAAAACTCAAATTTTTTGTTGCCCGATTCGGGATTCGAACCCGGGACCTCATGCAGTCAAGTTCAACACCCGGACCGCTATATATATATATATATATATAGGGCCATCTCGGCATGAAGCCTTTTTAAAAAAGGACCATCAAAATTGGTCTTCAATAGTCGGCGAATTGGTTTTTGAAATCCGTTTAAAGAGGAGTCTCAGCGTTTAAATAACTTGTCCTATTTTGTCCTATATAATTATCCCAGCCATATTTGAACCATACTATCCCAAAGTTCTAAATGCCACTGAACAACTAACATTCAACTTACAAAGTTATAATCTTCCTCGACGAATTGCCATGTTTGCGAGATGACTGTAATAGCAACTTCAATGTTCAACTGCTTTATTTATGTTGCGGGTATTCATCAGTTTTGTATGCACAATAATAATTTTTAATCGACTCCAAAAATGAGGTATCTGACTTACGGGTATGTTTTTTTTTATTACGCGATTACTCGTCCAATAACAGGTGGATTTTGACGGTTCCTTTTCGAAAGGTAGATCATGATTCCGAGGTCTTCCCATTTCTAATCAAGATCCGACTAGAATTACTGGGTAACTTTGAAAGGAGCGGTCAAATTTTAATATAAGGTGGTATAGGCATAAATGGTGATGTGTTTTAAATATTATTGCCAAATTCTAATATCTACTTTTATAAACATTTGAAACAGTCCTCAAAAATGCTTCACTTTTTGTCACCCTACGTCGTACCCAGTACGAGTCATGACGTCATCAGCCTGCGAATGCGGCTGCGGTCGGTAAGAACCAGTTGTTCGTATTTGAAAATAAAGTAAATTAATTTATTTACAAAGATATTTCATCATACCAACACATCTATAATACAACAATACATCTATCATATGGTGGTATAAAAATAGTTGATTAATATTTATACAAATGAAATATTTACGAGTATATATGTTAACATCTTATTCAAAGCGCTTATGTATATTTATTACACGCTTCGTAATATATTACACACAATTTTAAAGATTTAATTTATGAAAGCTAATTTTCGCCTCTGTGGTCTAGCGGTCCGGGTGTTGGACTTGACTGCGTGAGGTCCCGGGTTCGGATCCCGGGTCTGCCAACAAAAAGATAATTGGATTTTTCCAATTTTCTAGTTAAAAAAAATGTTGGTCGGGATTGGAAATGTGCCCGGTTGTCGATAGGCTTGCCACCTGTCACATTGTGGGACTTAGTGTCTTCGGCTAGTCGTGGGTGCCCTGGTTGTACCTCTGCCTACCTCTTCGGGGATATTGGCGTGAAGATACTTACTTACTTAAAGGTAATTTTGAAACAAATCTTACCGACAACCAGGCGTTTAACCTTTTTCAACCACCATTTCCAAAAGAGGAGAAAAAACTACGAGACAGACTTTGGCATTTCTAATTTTATGAATAATAGTATGGATTATGGATTGAATCTCAAGTCTCCTGGTGAAATGTTCTCGGTATTATGCAAACGGTCCATAAAGGGGAAGAATGTTATGCTTAAAGAATGATAGACGTTTATTACATTCTGTAAAGAATCCCTTGCATTTGGCTGTAACGCACGCTAGATAAAACGTCAAGCTGTCCGGAGGATATTGCTTTATGTGACGTTTACATAAATGTACATATTCTTAACATTGTTCTTTATGTTATCATGTTCTTTGTATTGAAAGAAAACATTTATTTGCGGATTAGTTCACCACACTCGAAAATTAAAAAAAAAACTGGAAACAACAACAAAATAACAAGAAAATTGTGTAGAATTTGGGTGAATTTGTTATCCGGATATATGTAATAAAAGTCGAAACTAATATCAGAAACGAGATTCGTTGACAATTCCAGCTACTTTATCCCTAATTTACTTTTTTACTACTTTATCTTTATTTATTTTAATATTTTGTACAGACAAAAACGAAGTAAGTGCAAATAGTTATGTATTGTGATTGAAGTAGAGTATATAAGGAGTTCTATATTATCACACATTCATATCTTCACACCAAGTCCCTTACGTCATAGGCAGAGTGCCAAATGTCAAGATCCTTGTAGACCTGCCTAGTTTCCTCCATAACTAAAGCTCTTTCATAAAAAGACGCCAGTTTTTGAGACTTGAAACCACACTCAAACCAAAAACCTGATTAACATGATCGTGGAATGTCAGGTCTTTCCGGGTTCCTACATCCATCCACGATTATGTTGTTTAACTTTTTTGTCAATCTATTATCTGCCATTCTTTCCACATGACCGAACCAGCGAACATGCCCTTTCTCATTTTCATCATTCATGTTTTGTTGTTATTTTCTCTCTGATCTCGCAGTTGCGGAGGAGATCAGCGAGCGTTAAACCACAGTTTTTCCGTGCTCTCATATTGACCGAATTATTACTACTAATAGATCAAGATTAAGGAATTAGTAAGGTGTTTATTAAACAGAACTCCACTCTACCATTAGGGGCTTAATAAAGGTGTAAGGTTGGTCTACACCAGAAATAGCCTTAATAGCTACTGTTGGGTAAATCAATAAGCTTCGTCCATTGACCGTTTAATATTACATAAACGCTGTTAGCATATAGCCTAGACAAATCGATTTCTCCAGACGACATGGAATCTCCGATGGGTGAAATTTTATTCAGGTGGATATTGAAGACATTTTGATGAAAAAATTAAATGATAAATAGGGTAGCTTATTACGTTTTTGTTAGAAAAGCAATTTTTTTCAAAGTAAAAGATTGTTTGATTACTATTAATACCGCGGTTAAAACCCGCGATTTTGTCAGCGTAGATTTTCAAACAAATTTTGTTTCCCTTAAATTTGGGAGATGATTTAAGAAAAATAGCTTTTGAATGCAAGTCTTCATTTATTTGCTGAAAGTTAAATTAAAATGATCCAGCGGCTTAAGAGCTATAGACAGAAAGACTTACGCGTTAATATTATTAGCATGAATTGTAGTAATTTGTAATATATATACTCTATTGTTTCATTTTAAGATTTAACATATCTAGTCTATGGTGTTTTCTCTGTGTATTTAATAAGTGTTTGGCTATAGAAACTAAATTCGAATTTTATTACTTTCAAACGTGTCAAAAACAATCTGTGATCATACCGCAGGTTTTTGCTACTTTGGGCTTTTTTTTTTCTCTATGACCTATTATTATTCATTATTTAATATCCACAAAAGTGTTTTTAATTTAAGACTGTTTCTGTGAAGAGCAATAAATAAATGTACTATATTACCAACATTATTACTGCATATAAAATTATTCCACCTTGAAATTAAATTGTAATTTCTACTTCAAATTGATTACATTTACTAGTAGTAAACCATAATTGATATATTATATTTTAATTAGAATACAATACAATTATTGTGTGTTTTTTATATATTATTAGTTGACCCGAAAATACAATACAAAGTTCGTATCGCTTGACATTTACAGCTGCTAAAAATGCCCGGTTTTCCGCTACCTTCTGATAATAATCAACATAACATGAAAATACCATCCATTCAGGCGTGATGCGAAGACAACGCGAAATGGGGATTCATTATTGTACTAATAGACTTCCCCCTCATGACTGGCCGCTGGCTTTGCACATAGCAGTAGCACTATTTTGCTGTGATGTTATTTTAAAACTGCGATATCTCCTGAGATATTTTATTTTAAATCGAATGATGTTAAAAAGAACATTTTTTTTAATTAAAAATTTCTGATTAATAACGAATGCATTTGGAAAAGAATTAATATCATATTTATAAAAAATAAATTCGAAAATAACGCATTGACAATTTTGGTTAGTATTGAAAAGGTGAGCTATCCTCAAAAGATGGACATATATTGTCGCGAACTTTTTTTTAGAAGTTTTGATGGGAAGACTTCTGTCATACATTATTTAATAATTGATGTACATTAATTATTAATGTTTTGCGACGAACTTTAACCGTGTACGCAGCGCAAGCAGCGGAAGCTCACATTAGGAAGAATCCCTCGATTTGGAGACATTCTTTATTGGTGCTAGTCTTAAGTGTGATGGTATATTATAGCCTTCCTTGGTAAATGGGCTATCTAACACTGAAAGATTTTTTTTAAATTGGACCAGTATTTCCTGAGATTGGCGCGTTCTAGCAAGCAAGCAAACTCTTCAGCTTTATAGTATTAGAATAGATTATAATTTATTCGGATACTGAAATATATTGAGATTTGCCAGTCAATATTTTATGTAGGAAGGCTTAACGACGAACATCTTAGAACATGGCTCCCTAAAGTTTGGAAACTAGGCGTCGCAACAGCTGGCGCCTGTATTAAAATGTTTTATTATAGATTTTATAGTTGTTCTATCTTCATCTTAATTTATTGAATTATTATGAATTATTACTAATTACAAAGGAGATCGGCAGATTCGGACTTTTATATTCTTCTCATCTTTTATATCTTATTTCTTTATATTTTTTTCGCCTGTGGTCTAGCGGTCCGGCGTAGGACTTGACTTCTTGAGATCCCGAGTTCGATTCAATTTTTTTATAACATCAATGTTGCACAGGATTGAATATGTGCCCGGTTGGCGATAGGCTTGCTTTGTCACCTATCACATTTTGAGACTTAATGTCTTCGGGTAGTCGCGGGTGCCCTGGGATGTGCCTCTGCCTACCCCTTTGAGGATATGGGTGTGAAGATACTTATTTTTTTTACTTACCTCCAACCTTTTCAACTATCTTTACATATACATACTTTTCTATGTCTATAATGACACCTTACTTTTAATGGTGTGCGATACTACTTATTTTTGGGTCCCTCAATATATGGGAGGTCGCCATTATTAAAACTTATGTTATTACAAAAAAAAAACTTTGATAAAAACCGACTTCACAATTAAAAAATAATAAAGATTTAATATTAATTATATACTGCCTATCATTTGTATGTGCTGTTTACTAATAGTTTTGAAATCGGTTTTATTAACGTAGTTATTTTTATTCAATACTATTTAGCTTATTTCTGATATGATTTAATTTAATAAAAATCGGTTAGGTGAAAGTAGATAAAAATGCTAACAAAATAGAAACGAATAGGCCTACCTGAATCCATTTTTATGGGACCAATTCGAAGATTATCCGCATTAAACAAAAAAAGAATTACGTAAATCGGTCCAGAAACCTCGGAGAAATCGGTGTACATTAAAAAAAAATATGTACCGGCTGAATTAAGAACCTCCTCGTTTTTTTGAACTGGATTAATGTTAGTAAACCACTGCAATGTGTATACAGAAGAAAAGAAAACGTTTATTTGCGGATCAATTCACTACACTGCTACTTAGAGAATATAAAAAAATACTGCATTTTGTAATCGATATAAAGAATTTATTTAAATAGCAAAACATTTGTATACCTTTGTTTGGAGGAGGTTTGGAGGAGCTGGTAGACTTGCACAATGGGCCTGACATAACGGCCCCAGGATAGTGACGTACCTGTGTCATATCTATAGGCCACGGCTATCTCTTACCATCAGAACCGTGCGCAAGTTGGATGATCTTGATCTTTTTTCTGGAAAGGCCAGAAAAAAGTATAATTCGGTAGAATATTTTGATATCATATTAATATTATAAATGCAAAAGTTTGTATTTGTTTGTTACTCCTTCATGCAAAAACTGCTAAACCGATTTTCATGAAATTTGGGGCACACATAGAGGGTAACTTAGGTGAACACATGGGATAGTTTTTATCCCAAAAATGTTCCTGTGGGACCCATTTACCACGCGGGTAAAACCGCAGGCAATAGCTAGTAATTATTATTAGTAGCTATTAATTAATTATTAATTATTAGTAGCTTGTAATTAATTATGTATGTTTTTAAACTTAAACCGTCGCTTATTAATAACATTTTTAGTTATTTATACGGGATACTCATTATATCGATATTTTTATTTTATTTGTCGATATTTCGGCCCAGTTGCATAGGCCGCGGTTACGACGGGACAATATCGACAAATAAAATAAGAATACATCGTGAGTATAAATAATTAAAAATGTTAATAATTAACTATCTTTATTAGGTGCCTGCTTCTTAAAACACATATTCCTACGGAATCGGTTTTCATATCATTTCAAAAGAAATATTACACAATACGCAAACGATTACATTTCCAATACAGTGAAGTAAAAGAGGGTGGTTGGAACTATTGTTGGTTTGTTTCAATATGGCATCGTTTTGATATTATGTATGAAAGGGTTGTTTAAACTGTGATTAAATGTTCGAAATATCGATAATCGAAAATTGTTTTGGAATTGAAGTAAATGATTTTGTATTCTGATTTTTATTTTCACTATGATTCGCTATTTTTAAAAAAAAACACTAAATTAACCCGTACACACACACACAAACTCTCTCTCTCTCTCTCTCTCTCTCTCTCTCTCTCTCTCTCTCTCTCTCTCTCTCTCTCTCTCTCTCCTCTCTCTCTCTCTCACATACTCTCTCTCTCTCTCTCTCTCACACACACACACACACACGTCAAACTTTTAAAAAGGCCAAACCTCGACGAGAAAAGGGGGTTGCCCTTTCTTCGTCGAGGTTGTAAAACGAAACAGCTATAATATTTGATTCCAATTTTAAATGCTACTTATTTATTTAATACTTTATTGCACACAAAAAGCAAAGCTATTATTATTTTTTTAATACTTTCATACTTTCGCAAACATCCTACATTTTCATTTGTCTCGTTA
>NJDC01001621.1:531421-561238 GCA_002245475.1 Calephelis virginiensis | reverse complement strand
GGCGTGTGTGTGTCTGTGGCAGTGAGCGGTACACGCTCAACCGCGAGGCTCGGATTTGATTCTCGCCGGTTACAGATTGTGTGATGAACGTAGATGCCTACATTCTGTATATCTGCATTCTGTCTGGGTGTTTATTAAATTTTGTTTTTATAATATTGGAAGGCAAACAAGCAGATGGATGTCCTGATGTAAGAAATTCACGACGCCTAGAGACACCGACGATGGAAATGGTGCGTCGTTAACCTTAGGCCTAAATGTAAGGCCTCGACCAAAAGTAAGCTTACCGGCTACCTTACCTTCCGAACCAAATCTCGTCAACGACAAGCGCTGACGTTATGGCGGCAGGAAAGGGTAAGGTGATACCAATCCGGGCGAGTCGCTTCGAGACTCTACCTGTATACTTTATTCTGGTATCCATTTAAGTATTTCTATGTATTAGAATCGTTGACTCAGACCCATAAGACCCAAAACTCACGTATAGATTAGTTTGTGTAATTTGTCCAGGGGTTATTTATTTTATAGATATATATTGGTAGTATGTATAGAAGATGACTAATGATACTATGTTTGGTTTCAGGTGGACGCGCTTACTTTGATCAACTGTTCCTCCAATCAAGCTGGGTGGATAGAATGGGCTTTCCTCAAGATGAACTGTCGTTCGCTTCGGACTCGTGGCGTTACTCCAGCTGTCGTGGACTACTTGATGTGGCATCATTTTGGACGGGTACGTGTTCAATTGCTTTTACACTTTCCATCGTCGATCTTTGGTGAAACTTTATTGCGATTTTTATGTAAACCACAATAAATTAATGCTTTGACGAAAGTGTTTTTTTTTGTTCTTCGTTCTGTGTCCTGTTTTGTTTAGATTTTGTCCGGGTGCGCAACTACACGAAATCTTTATAAACTGTCATTCTGAGGTATAAACTACATTATTGTGAAGTTTCGTCTAAATCTATTTTGTACTGTTGCATGAAACAAACATTCACCCATCCATCCTCACGCACTTGCGCATTTATAATATTAGTAGTATGAATTATTTTATACTTGACATATAATAAGTATATGAATTGCTTGCGAAATATTATTTGGTTAAAATATTGTAAGTTTTAAAGATTAAGTGTGTTTTAAGGAGAAAAAAAGGAAAGAAACGATAACATTGAGAAAAGTAATAACATAAATGTCTGGAAATGAATTCAGCCGTGCACCTTTTGCCTAAATGTCAGTACCGTCTTACCATAAATGATACCCGATCATGGCCGCTAGAAGACTTCGAAAGGTCAACATAATAGCACCATTGATATCTAATGTTATACCTACATTTTATGTTATATAAGTTTTTTCTTGATAGTATACTGTATAGTGCTAAGAAGTTGCCCGGTTTGTTATTCCTGCCACCATAGGCTAGCCAGTAGACTAGCAAATGCGGTCTCAGACACCAGCAGCCAGCACCAGCTGCTACCAGCAGATAGCGACGCACCAGAAACATTTCTTGTGTCTTTAGCTGTCTCTAATCACTATAGGAACCGCCTGCTTGTTTGTCATCTTATAACATAATACTTAAAGTTTTAGTTGTGAACGTTTTGACAAAACTTAAGTGTTGATGATACTAAAATCAAATATCCAAAATTTAATCCAAAAAACCTTGATGTCCTAAAGGACATTTTTGGATTATATTTCAACCTAGAATTTGGATTAATAATTTTAATAATAATAGTAATTAATTACTATTTACCTCTGTGGTCTAGCGGTCCGGATGTTGGGCTTGACTGCATGAGGTCCCGGGTTCGAATCCGGGGTCGGCAAACAAAAAGAAAATTGGCTTTTTCCAATTTTTTTTTTGTTGGCTGGGATTGGAAATGTGCCCGGTTGGCGATAGGCTTGCCACCTATCACATTGTGGGACTTAGTGTCTTCGGCTAGTCGTGGGTGCCTTGCTTGTACCTCTGCCTACCTCTTCGGGGATATGGGCGTGAAGATACTATAATAATTAAAAATCAATCCATTTACTTCAGCGTGTCGCGAATAATTATGAATTAGGTTATGCAATGAAATTGTATTATAGTGTGTACTATGTACATAGTCATTAGTACTTCTGCGAATTGATTTTACTTTGCAATCTGTTATGAATTATTTATTTTTTACAATGTGACCTGAAAAGCCTTTTGAAGGTTTACGAAATAATTATTGTTTGAAATTAGGATTGGAAATGTCTTAGTCTTTGGTTAGACGTGGGTGCCCTGCCTTTACATCTACCTACCTATGATACTACGCACTACGTAAGATACTTAATGTCATATCAGGGTCCTAGGTAAAGCAGTGCATTTTCACTTGAACTAATCGAGATGATTTAGCGGCAACTAGAAATTACAAAACACACAATTTTTTTAATGAATATTTAATTTTTGCGCTTTGGCTGAACAAAAAATAAGACATTAAAATTAACTAATTTTACTTATTATTTATATGTTTTCTGCAAATTAAATTTATAAGAAAAAGATAAGCCCGTTGAGTTTCTTGCGCCGGATGTCTTCGGCTAGTCGTGGGTGCCCTAATTGTGCCTCTTCCTAATCCTCTAGCTATATGGGCGTGAAGACACTTGAAAACGACTTCCGATTTCCAATAAAATTTAGTAACAATAAATGAAGTTCATTATAAACCTCCAGAAGGCAGCTGCAAAATTGAACTTCGAAAGTAACTCAATGCCTCCTTGATTAAAACACACAGACTAGCTTTTAAGTCCCATATTTCAGCTCTCGGTAAAGCGTAGGCGCCTTTTCTCTTATTAATTGACTCGTTAAGCACTAGCCTATTTTTACTGAGCTGAATAGTTTCTACTCTGTTATTAAACATTTCGCTCTTAAAGTGAAATTTTATAAGACCAGGCTTATAATTAATCCTACGCTTATGCTATCGTCTTTTCAGAATTCACTATATAGTAGTAATAAGGAAATAAAATGAAACAAAATAAATAGTGAAGTTACATTCATGTCGTTTTTAAGCGTTTTTGCTGAACTAATTGTTTTTTTTATATTTTGTCCACTTCTGAAGTTATTTCTCTAGTAATTAGGTCATTCTGAAAGTTTCTGGATTCTAATAAATACGACTACATATATGTTTATGATTTATTTATAGTTTTTCAAAGTGTTTAAACATTTTTCTATTCATTGGAAGCATTGTGTGAAGCAGTAGGTCCAGCTTTCAGTCGGGACCTCTTTAAGGACCTCTTGGAATGCATTTACCTCCCCTTCTGGGTTTGAGAATCGTAAAATTCAAAGACTGCCTCTTATTCTTGGGAATGAAAAGAAGTAGCGAGGTCCGTGCTGTGCGGTGGATGCGTCGTCAGTTCCACATTTGAAGCCTTCAAATAAGCATTCGTTCTCTAAGCGGATTTTGTGGTGGTCGCGTTGTCGTGGTAAATGATGGCATTTCCGAGACCTTTTTTTCAGACTCTGGGCAAGCAATGGTTTACATACCAAACTGCAGTGACTGTCCTTTGATTTTCAAGCGACACTGTTACATAATGTCCAGTTTTGCCGAAGAAAGACGCAACCAATTTCTGCCAGGACTCTTCTTAAATTTTGTTAGCAAGTCTACAAAAAAAGACCCTGTTGACTGGTTTTTTTCCGGTTCGTCATTATACATACACCGTCATCGTCACATGGCAAAATGTTATAGTCAGCTTCCTCCATTAAACTTTTCTATAATTTTTCGGCACCAGTCGCAGTCGTTTTTGATATTACGTTAATCATGCGGTATCCATTAAATGCAATGGTTTCAAAATCTTCAGTTGCTCATGCAAAATGTTTTGCACTCAACTTATTCCAATGCCTAATTCAGTACGAATTTTCTGACAAGTATATCGTATCGATATTAGATTCAATAACCGCAGTTGCAATGTCTGAACCGCGAATATACAGAGCTTTAAGATGGTGCTTCACCACCAGATGCCAGTTGAAGTCTCTGCAAATGACAGTCTCGAAAATTAAAAAGTAATATTATGTTCCTAGAGAGTTCCATTTTCAAATTCTGTTAATGTTTTTTATTTTATTTATTGTAAGTGGCCAGTTCCAGCGACTTGTATTTTATCAGTAGTAAGTCAGTAGTAAGACTCTTGTCTGTCGGAATTTATATTTTTGATGTTTTTTTATTTATATTAAATGTATAAAACTAGAATGTAAGGTAAAATGACAATAATTGTTATTTTTAGTATATGACACTATAACTGCGATATATTCTAAGTGATATATGCAATGCGACTTATAATAGCATTCTCATTTATGATTTTGTTTAATGTTAAGCTTTTATTTATTATTTTATTTTTTAAGATTTATTTACTAAGCCTAAGCGATTTTATTTGCACATACAAAAATATACATTTCAATTTACAAATTTAAATTTTGTGATAGTAATCTACAATTTTTAAAACTACGATTATTAAAACAATATTGTTTTAATAATCTGTAAGATCCTTTTAGGAGATTAGTTCTTCTTTTAAAATACCTAAACATAGGTTTGTGTGTAATTTGTTGTAAACAGTACATTTTTGAACTTAATTAAAATTATAGCTATAAATCTTTTTTCTTTGATATTAGAAGTCAAACAAGCAGACGGATTTCCTGATGGTAAGAAATTCACGCTGCCTAGAGGCACGAAAGTTGGTAATGGTGCGTCCTCCGAACGGCTACCTTATCCTCCGAAACGGAACTCGTTAACAGCAAGTGCTAACATTATGTCGGCAGGAATAGTTTAGGCAGTGGTAACAATCCGGGCGAGTCGCTGCGAGACTCTACCACTTAGTCAGATGTCACGTAGTGACGGTTTGCATGTGCTGCCTTTTACTAGCTGCCCGGCACAGGAAGGCAGATGGTCTATTCTGCAAAGGAGCCCGGACCAACACGGGGAAATTTCAGCTTTCTCTATCCACAAACAGACATAGACCTTTCCTAATACATTAAATGATTTGGTAAAACATCTTTACAGTTCCCAGAGGACCGCAACCAAGATCTCACTCAAGTATACCGTACATACTTCAACCGCAATGTAAATCCTACCAATTTGGCCTTATTCCTGGACGCGTATGCACGTCGCACCGACCTTGGCATTTCTCGGGACTCCGCAAGCATCAAGGTGCCGGTTTTGAACATCACTGGAGCCCTATCTCCTCATGTCGATGAAACCGTTACCTTCAACGGTCGACTGCAACCATCAAATTCTACTTGGATGAAGGTTGGTAATAGTATTAAATTGTTTAGACTATTGCCTGAGCAGGGTTGTGTTTTTCACATATATCGTTTTCTTTAGTTTTTTGTTTCCTTTTAATGACTTTAACTACATAAATCACAACTTGGTCTGAGTACAGGGAAAAGTTATGAGATATGAGAAATATTTTGAGGTGTTGAGGTATGGTTCAAAAAATAGTCATACACTTTCCCCCGTGTTGGTCAGATCCACTTGATAAAATAGATAATATGCCTCTGCCAAGCAGCTCGTAAGAGGAGGCAGCAAGACTTGCACAATAGGTCTTTCATCCCGGTCTCAAAAAAGCGACGCACCTGTAAAATATATGATGGCTCTTGGCCTTTTATCATCAGGAGACCCATCATCCTTATTCGAAGACCTATCACATAAAAACGTGTTATATATACAGGACAAAAGAATGATAAACATACATGTTTGTCATAGTGCACATACACTAAATTGTAATCATTATCATTTTAGTTGTTTCACTTGTAAATTAGAACTTACTCGTATTATAGACCAGTGAACAATAAAATAAATATTCCTGGATTAGTTACACAATTTGAATCCAACCTCAAAGTAAGCAAATAATATGCTTGTGTTATGGGTGTTAGTCAACGATTCTAAGACATAGAAATACTTATAACTGTCTCCGTCGGGAATAGAACCCGAGCCACGCGGTTGGTCAGTGTAGTAAGGTGTGTACGCTAGCCACTCGACCAACGAGGCGGTCAAATAATCAGTCAGTCTCGATAATTTTTGAAACAAGAAAAATTAAGTAGAATTTGAAATGGAACCGAATGTAACAAAAAATAAAGGGAAAATAAATTAGGAGCAATTTCAGGCCGGGAAGTGTGTGGTGTTTATTTTTTAAAGATAAAAATGGTTTATCTCGCTTTGAGGCAAAACTTCCAGTGCTATCGCAAAAAATTAAATGGTGAATTTGTAGGTACTAAAGAGATCTACAACCTTTGAATTTACATCCTTTTCACATCACCTCATTTTTCTGTGAAAAATTCAAGTAGCCATGTTTTTAGTTTTAATTTTTCTCTTTTGCAAAAAAATACCTACAAAAAATCTCTTTCTAAATAAAATGTAAGTTCATTATAAAAATAAATTAACAATATTCTTATATATCCGTTCTATAACAAAAATGCAATAAGCTAAATAAGAGAAATAGAGACAAATAGATTCATCACTAGAATACCTGTTCTTTTCGGGAATAGAACTCGATTCTCGAGAACATTCTGGCGTGTTAGGCGTATACGCAAACCTTACCTACCCCACAACGAGGCCGGAGGAGACCAGTGACACAAAAATCACCAAGAACGCAGTATGAAATTCGGCGATAACATACAGTGGTTTTTGTGGAGTCTAACTAGAGATCAATGAATAGAGAAATGTAAAGCAAATTTTCTCTCAGACGTCGATATAAAGTTTTACAACAAATATATCAAATTAAAACTAAAATCGGCAACGTATATATTTACAGATTTCCGACTCAGCCATGGTGTTAGAGGAGCAGCCCCACAAAATATCTGAAGCGTTTCGCCTTTTCTTACAAGGGGAAGGGTATGGTAAGTAAAGTTTACACCATTCACTCACACCATGAAATAGGTAATACGTCCATAATATTAATAATAAGTGATATATTATTTTTAATTAAAATCACACATGTTCATAGAAAAATAATATCGCTTTTCGTTTAGAAAGCTCAACACTATGTTATACGAATATTATGTTGGCGTTCGTAATGTTTTTAAGTAATAGTTTAATGATAGTGCTTAAGAACGTCACTGCATTTTGTGGATTTCTCACGCGTGGTAAAAAAAACATAAAATAACTTATTTCATATCGCTCAGATAATAATTAAGACTAGTAAAACTGCAAAATCCGACTCCCTTTCATTATGTAAAACGTCGTGATTTAATAATTATTTTTTCAAAAGATAGCAAATGATTCCGAAATGGTACCAAGTACGGTTTCTCAGTATCCTACAAGTAGTATTTTTAATATGTAGTTATATTTAATAACGCATAAAGTTTTGTTTCGTTAATTTAATGTTGCAAAAAAAATGTTGCGTTATTAAGTATAACTCAAAAACACTAGGCGGGTCATGATCAATATGGGACCACCTTGGAATCATGACCTATTCTTTCAAAACTATTACCATCGATATCGGTTGGTTGGTGGCTGAGTAATCGCGTAACAAACTCACAATAAAAATGTAAAAACTCTATCGATCCAAGACCCTCCTTTGTTGAAGTCAGTTAAAAAAAGTTTCCATCAGAAAAACGTTCTTGATGTACTCTTATTTTTTTTGTTTAGCACTCACTGGCTTGTAGCCACTTAAATTTTTTTTACTTTGCATTGTATGTTCTAAAATAAAAAAAAACAGTAAACGTGTTTAGTGTGTAGGAACTTGTGTAATTTTTTATCCAGTCATGTAAATTTTTTTAGTATCTGCTGTTTGATTATGGTAAAAGTAATATACTTCCGTCTATCTGATGTTGTTACAAGGTAATGTAATTGATATACCCGAGGTATGAAATATTAGTCAATAATTACCAAAGTGGCTCGGCACATTTGTGCTTATTGCAGTTGTTTTACTACAATGACGAAATGCTTTATGAGTGTCATTAGTTTTAGTAGTTTTTAATTAATTGTATTATTTGCACATATTTAAACTATTTAAGCATTAACTAAAAAAACACCCAATTTGTTTAAAATAATGCAAGCGAGTCTCTAGATAATTTTCTATTAAGGTGATATTGTACACTTATAACTTAATAATCTTAGAAGACAATAAAAATATAGCAAAAATCTTACTTTTAAACACAGGAAAAACAGATTGTTCAGTACAGTAATTTTAGATCATTTGTATTTTAAACTCTATAACAATATAATAGAATAGAAGAATAATATAGAATAGCCTAACCCGTTTATACTTTCATTAAATTAACTATTATTATAAACATATGTATACTTAAGTAAATAATTTATTTTTCATTTAATGTTAACTTATTATTTTATTTTCCAAACAGTATATCAACACCAAAACTAAAATGATATATCCGTAAAAACAATTTTTATAAAAATAATAAATCTCATAATTTTTCCATTAAATATTTTAATTTCGACGGCAGGCATGTATGTAGCTTTAGAATTAGAATAAGTTGACCATGTCCATAATAATTAATAACTGGTCTGAAGTTCATTTTTTCTTTTTACGCCATTTATGTTTGAGCCTGGATTTGACATTGAGTTAAGCGGCCTCATATTTTGGTATGTATTTAGTGATTAGCTAGTTTTGATCACTAGTTTTGGGTAGTCCCCGCTAGTAATATACTATTTAGTTACTAATAAAATGTTTCTGAAGTCTCAGAATAAATTTTGTTCTTTAGTTAGTAGGAAATTACAAAAGGTTATAAAGAAGACGATTAAAGATTAGTAACTTTAAAAACCTAAAATTACCATTTAGACTTTAGTTAATCTATCTCGATTAAACCCAATTATGGTGGCACTAATAATTCAACGGTGCATACACGGTAAGGCTAAAAGTACCAAATCGTCGCTTTTATTACAACACCGCGAATAAGCATTTTTTACGTTACGCTTTTTTTTTAATTTACCGGATAAAGAAATAAATTCTACGTCATTTCGACCAATAGCATCCTAATAAAGCGGCCAATAAGAAGCCGCAATTTCAAAAATGTTATCACTGCCAATGGTGTCATTTGTCGATTTTTGACATAAACACGGAGAATTTGCACAAACGTAAATTAGCGAAATTGCATATTCGCAGTGTTGTAATATAAGCGACAAAATAGGTTTTCGCGGAATAGCAGTAAAGCGCTTTTTTTTCAAGTGAAAGGTTTTATAATTGCGACTTTTTATAACTACGACTATTTTGGAATTTTAATTTTTTATTGGAAATAAAAGTTCACATCAAGATGCGACCCATCTCATAAAACAACTACAAACTAATAAAGACGTTATTTTTGAGATTTGTTTCTCCAATATATGTTGTGAAACATCGAAAACTTGCATTTATTATATAATTTATTGATATCAACAGAATCAGCAGAAATATTTTCAAAACCATGATGCATAAAAGATATAATAAATATTAATTTTTAACAAAACATCTTTAACTAGGTTAAATTATTGTGTAATTTTGCTTTAAAATAGTTTTATAACAGCTAGAGACATGCCAGTTTGAGATTTGGTGCAATTATAGAACACTTTTTGTTGCTTCAAAAATTATGTTCACAAAACTTAAACATTGTACAAATGCATTAGGATTTTACACATACATATATAAATCACAAAAAATCACCTTTGTAATTTAAAAATATTAGTAAATGAAATTACTATTGATGTTATGAGATTGCTATTGCTTAATTTAGACTTTGATTTAGAGTTAAAAATATACCTGACTGCGGAATACGAATTATGTTTTTCATTTACATGTAGGTGTGTATCCTTTTAATTGGGTCTCTTTATATACTAATCGGTTAAAATAAATTGTAATGTTAGTTTTGTGGAAATTTGCTTAAATATGTCTATTTCAAGGATGTATATTTTTAAATTACTTTTACACACATATTTTAACTAATTTATTTGAATTCTAATACAAATTATTACGTGTTGCGCAGTCGGTTATTTATTTTTAATCATTTGTTTCGTCAAACCAACGACACAATGCATGCATAAATTTCATGTTTTATTTTTGTTTCCGTTTCCACCCTGGTAGCTGTGTTGGCACTGCAAAAAATTCGCTCTTCACTAAGTAGGCCTCCATCACCATCTATGGTCAACTAGCCAGTTCTTTATTAAGGAGCTTAGTAGAAACGTAAGTCACTTTTTTTAATTTGCTAATATTTGTTGTTAGAGCGTTTTTAAACGATTGCACAAATGTTATAAAATATTTCGTGTTTTTGTGTTTATGTGGTAAGATTTTTCCCGTGGAAAGGATATGGACCATTTGTCACACAAAGTTTGCACTGAAACCAACAAACACTACACAGTGCTCAGAGAACTCTAATCTAGATCACGGACACTTTCTTTTCGAACTTCATTTAAAAAAAAGTACAAGATTTGAAGTTACGTTCTGTTCAAAACTTTTCAAATTGTGTAAAAATGCTTTAAAGTATTCTCCACTGGTCAACCAATCATTTTCTCTAGCAATAAACATATTATGTGAACAGGATTTGATAATGTAACGTATGATTTCGTAATAAATAATAATAATAAAGTACGTGCACTGGTTTAAAAAACTTATTTATGAACATTAGAAGTAATGATATTTGAAGTCAAATATAGGTAGATGTCAAAATCCCAAAATATTTAGTTGTCAAAACGATTTTTTTTTCAACTAAGGCAAAGCCTTTCTCTCTACAACCTTTAAGCATGGTAAACATATTAGATACTAGCTGCTACCTGCGGCTTCGCCCGTGTTTTCACAGAAACCCGGTGTGCGATTGGGATTAAAAATAGCCTATATGTTAATCCAGGTCACAATCTATCTGTCTTCCAAATTTCAGACAAATCCGTTCAGCCATTCGAGCGTGAAAGAGTAACAAACATCCATACATCCATACTTACAAACTTTCGCATTTATAATATTAATAGGATTTTTTGTTATAATTTTAGCGTATTAAAATCTTTCTTTTATGATTAGTTATTATTTGAGACGATTCCAACCTTCTCTTCTTGTTTGTAGTTTTTTTAAATAAAATTGTCGATTCAAGACACACGAAAAAGTTTTTGTATAGTTCATAGCTTAAAATATTGTCAAAACGGTAATCTAAACTTTTACACAGTTTAGATTACCGTCGTGTATAAAATCGTGATTTTATTTTTTAAAATGTATTTAAATTAGTAAGTGTCCGTTAGAATCAGTAGAGACATTTCATAAAAAATATTTTTTCGTTTACTGTATAAGTTTTGTGCATGTTGGACTCAGGGCGGATTTGGTCCATGTTCTTATTTAATGTCTGAGTTATAAAATACTTTTATAATTAGACTAATTTTAGTGTTGTAAAATCAACTATGAAATATGGTTAGTGATTCCCACCCTAAACAACAACTAAACATCGCAGCGACAAAAAGTCTAGCAGTGAGTATTTGTGAATAGTGTCGATGCAGTTTTTTGTAGCTGCCTTTGGGCATCGACAATATATGATGTTGTGGCGTTATGGGTTCACGAATGCAGTTTCACACCAGGTTTGCGCCTTTTTTAATAAATTTCTAGGGCTTGGAAGCTGAATGGCGATAACTGAAGCAGTAAACGCCAAAAATCGAATTCGATTTCTATGTTTACGTCATCTAAGTACAAAAAATTGAGTATTTTTGTTGATTTGATTCTAACTTGATGGTAAAACCAGTTGAGAAATGTCTGGGAAAGCGATTAAATACAAAAAAAAATATGAGTCGAACGTATAATGTAGGCGGTTAAAAACGGAACCCTTACAGATTTGACAAATTCAACTGTCCGTCCGTATGTCACATCCACTTCTTATAACATACATACCAATGTAGACGTATTCCTTGAACTGGTTTACGATTATTACTTAAATATAAAAAATAGACTAAGGCAGTGCGCTCCCTATACACAACTGAATCAAACAATATTTTTTTTGTTAAACATGCGTATGCAAAATTATAGATGCATAGACATTTAATATTTGAAGTGAAAACTTTTTTAGCGGCGATGCGCACTTTTTTTGGAATGGGTAAAAACTTCTAAACTCGCGTCAGATCGTCAGAACGTAAGAAGGCGCACCGCGCATGCGCGAATAAGACGGTGCCAGATCTAAAATAAAACGTAGATTCATTGCTGTTTTTGTATTGCTTAGATATTTTTTTATTGATATGCCCTTAAAAATTATGATTACTTTTCTAAAACAGTTTTCTCTCAAAGGCAATCATTTGAAATATATAGATATAGATCTTCCAAAGTGCTAAAATGCCGCCTTCTAACCTCTAAAATAAAACAACATTTAAAGTACTCGCCAAATTTTGAGAAACGATTCAGAATCTATGACACTTTCGATCTATGAATTAACTAAAAATTAAAAAAAAAAACAATTTTTATCCAACGCAAAATACAAGACGCATGGTTATAAAGTAGATAAAGCATAAAACTGGTTTCCACCGACCGCAGTGGCATTTGCACGCTGGTGACGTCATGACTGTCCCCATCGGGACTCGAACCCGAACCTCGCGGTTGGTCGGTGGAGCTAGGCGTGTTCGCTAGCCCCTCGACCAAAGAGGCGGCAAAACATACAATGAAATATATTATAAGTTGCATATAGTTAGCCACAAATTAATTTTCCTGTTTTCTATTTTAAAAAGAATGAAATCTTGTAAGCTTTCTAATATTTTAAACGGATTTTGAATTGTTAACCAATATATAAAATAACAGTACGAATCGTCAAGCCAGGGGTCAACATACTGAAGGTTCATACAGGGCAGGTAAAATTTAAGGTCGAATAGTATTCGCTCTAGCTAGGCCACTGCCCAGAGTATGTATACTATAACATATATCGCTTCTATTGACTAGCGGTTCGCGACTTGACTTTATAAAATCCTGGATTGTAATCCCATAATAGGGTAACAGATAGAAAATGTGTGTTTTCAATTTTCTAATAAAAACAACGTTGCCCGTATTTAGATATGTGCCCCTTGACGATAGGGGCTTGTCGCCTATCATATTGTGGGATTTAGTAACTTCGGCTAGTCGCTACCTCTGCTATGTACCATGGCCTGGGCGTTATGAACCCAATGACCCTCTTATTGGATACGCTCTAAAAGCGATGCAAGCAACTGATATAATAACAAACGTGAACGTGAACATTAATATATTGATGCCTCCCTTTTTACTTAATATTAGCCGACCCGGCGAACTCCTGTTAATAATTAACATAGAGAGAAAAGAATTTGCAAAAATGGTCCATTCATTCATTCGTAAGCGACGACCACGCGAAATGGGGTTTTATTTATAAATATAGCTAATATATGGCAAAATTCGTATTGCGTGACACTAACAGCTACTACTTTATATTTGATGCTCCGATAGCAGCGCAGTCTGCCGGATTTAATGTAAAACATTCCAAAGTCAACAACTTCATACTTACAAATGAAAAAATAATTAGAAAAACATTTTCCACTGGACCAAATTGTGAATTTAAACCAATCTCGAATCCTTTTAAACACACGCAAAAAAAATCGCCTCTGTGGTCTAGCGGTTCAGTTGTTGGACTTGACTGCATGAGGTCCCGGGTTCGAATCCCAGGTCGGACAACAAAAAGAAAATTGGGTTTTTCCAATTTCCTATTAAAAAAAAATGTTGCTCGGGATAGGATATGTGCCCGGTTGGCGATAGGCTTGCCACCTATCACATTGTGGGACTTAGTATCTTCGGCTAGTCGTGGGTGCCCTGGTTGTGCCTCTGCCTACCTCTTCGGGGATATGGGCGTGAAGATACTCTCAAAAAAATCATCAAAATCACTCCAGTCGTTTAGGAGTAGTTCCGTACACAGTTCAGTTCAGTGTTGCAAGCGTGAGAGTTATGTGTGAAATGTGGTGAGTGAGAGAAAAGAGAGATTTTTAAGATATCTTTTTATAGGGATAGGCAGAGGTTATTGAATGCCAAATTTCATATACAAAAACATTAGAATAAAATAGAATCCTATTAATATTATAAATGCGAAAGTTTGTATGTATGTATGTATGGATGTTTCTTACTCTTTCACGACCGAATGGCTGAACGGATTTGTCTGAAATTTAGAACACGAATAGATCGTGACTTGGATTAACATATAGGCTACTTTTTATCTCATTCACACAATGGGTTCCTGTGAAAACGCGGGCGAAGCCGCAGGCAACAGCTTGTAGAAAATATTTTATTCACGTTCACCTTACAAGAGGCACTTGTGACGAGTCTATATAATTCTAAAAACTACCACCGGATCGGAACGCGGCCACACATTGAGAAGATCCTTCAAAAAACTCAGCGGGCTTGTCTTTTTTCCTTATTTTACACAAATTTATTACTTTTTCATCACACATTATTACTAGTAAGAGATTGATATGAGGAGCATGTGTCAAATCATGATAGGTTTGCCATCGTGGTCGTGGTTCTAATCCAGGAAGTAAAGTAATCATTGAATGTCTCTGACATTTTCCAGAGCTGCACCTTGCTGCCAAGTAAGATTCGTTGAAGGTTTTGTATTCAACAGCATAGTTCTCAGTTCGACCATTTTTCGATACAATTCGATACATGATTTCCCTTTTATGTTTGATCTTATGTTATCAAGCAAAAACTAATCATATTGATCTAGTCCTTCGACCAATATAGGGTCAAAGTCATAATTGTAAACCCATTTCTAAGGCTGTTATTAAAAATCTATGAATAAAGTCTACCATTAAAATAAAGTCTTTTAGTAAAAATACTTTCTGTAGGACTGTATATGAATATAATATTTTATAATATAAAACTAATACTGACTGAATGAATGAATGAACGAATGGATGAATGAACACTTTATTGTGCACATTAAACTTACAACAAAGTTAGTACAATTAAGTATAAACAACAGCATATGATTATAGTTTTTAGTACACAATACTGGATACTGCCAATACAAAATCATAAATGTAAAAGTGTGTGTCTCTTTTCTTGTCTTTTTGCGATGTTATTTATATAACATGGTCTGTGAAGGCTAAGGAGTGACATAGGCTACTTTCTATTCTAAGGCTAATTTCTATTCTACGCGTACTTACACGTGTCAACAAATTATAGTATATATCTTCAAGCCAAGTCCCTTGCGTTATTGGCAGACAGTATTATGTGCCAAGTGTCACGATACCTATAAACCTGTCTAGCTTCCTCCACATTCATTACTCTTTTGACACAGACAGGTCAGTATTGTCCGGGTAGGGATCCACCGCCTTGTTTGTTGCTGCCGCCATGATGACTCATGGTCCCGTCCGAAAAGTAGGGTCGCCGGTAAACTTGCACAATTGGCCTTACATCCTGGCCACAGACAATGACGCACCTATAACATCTATGATGTATATAGGACACGATTGTCTCTTACCATCAGGGGAGAATGCTTGTGACACTGACGTTTACATTAAAAACCAACTTCCGATAAAATAAATAATTTGTATCTTCACGCCCATATCCACAGGAAGAGGCTCAACCAGGGCACCTACGACTAGCCGAAAACACTAACGTACTATCACCAACCAGGAACACATCCAATCCCGGGCAACGTTATTTTTATTAGAAAATTGAAAATATACATTTTTTAAATTTTTTGTTGCCCGACCCGGGGATTGAACCCGGGACCTCAAGAAGTTAAGCCCGTCGCCAGAGCGCTAGACCATAGAGGCGATTATATTTTTATGTTATAGAATTTGGTCGTAACATTAAGAGCAACAGTTGATATTTAATGTTTTTAATTTCAGTGGCACCGTTGTCGCCCACGAAGATAGTCGCGTTCCGGCGTCTCTCAGACGAGGGCAGACGCCGTCCTTGCCGCCACTCCCCTGTCATCCGTATCACCGAGAACCCCATCTCCGAAGCCGTGGTATGTTAAGTACCAGACACGGACAAATTGGCACTCGCTTTCACACAAGGGCTCATTAACAATGACATAGAACACCCCTTATTTTATAATTCAAGTTATGACAATTTCAATTTATACTTGAAAAGAAACTAAGTTATATATTGACCAATCCAGTGTATTTAAGTTTTAACAGTTTGTAATTATTGATATATTTTTTATAATGTTTAAGATTTATTTCGGAAATCGATTGTAAGTGTGCCCTACTATGGAATACTTTGTAATCAAACACATACTGATGATGATCTGATAATTATTTTAATTATAATAATACACAAACATGATCTGATAATTATTTCATTAATAGTATAGAATTATTTCAATAATAATACAGAATTATTTCATTAATGATACAGAATCATTTTATTTATAATAAAGAATTATTTCATTAATAATACAGAATTATTTCATTAATAATACAGAATTATTTCATTAATGATGTAACATTATTTAATTAATGATATATTATTCTTTTTTTGTATATAATTTTTGAACCGTCATATCTGATTTTCGTCAATTTTATTATTCGTTAAAAATATTCATTTTTGAATATTTTTTGAATGGCATATCTGATTTTTGTCAATTATGTTATTTCTCAATTTAAATTAAATCACTGCTTACTTATTATTATTAGCTAAGTTAGATTAAGCTTAAATGTAATATTTATTTTTATTTAAGGAAGTGATATCATTCCGCATTCGCGTTACCAAAGAGCTATAAATGTTTGAGATTGTTAGTTAGTATATAAAATTGTGGGTATTGAACGTATATTGAAAAAGTCGGTACATGTTAAACATATGGGAAAATTCACCCAGACCAAATTGTTAAGGGATAAGGATCAGTGCACAAGTTTAAAGATTTTTCTACCAAACCTTATATACTTATATCTTTTTTTTAAATGCGTAAGTTAGTTATTTTTTAATAACATGTCCTTAATATATCTGTAGCTAACATGAAAAGTGTTTCAATAATTAATTCTCAATGGAACATCAATTACATTGTCGATTCTAACCCGTCTTATGAACTGACTTATGTCATGTTCCTATAATCAACAAACGATAAAACCATTCGTTTTTAAAGTAACGAGGCATTACTTATAGTTTTTGAGTTGCGACGAACAACTGGAGCTATATTTTATCGAGCTCAAGAAAAACGGCTCGTTTCTTGAATATGCAACTATATAATGGCAAGTGAATGTGTCTGAAAAGAGCCCTTACTATGAGTTTAGAGCGCTATACTCGCGAGCGTCTCTATGAATGAAATTAAAACTTTAAACAGCGCCTCTAATGGTAACTTCGAGAACTATTTTTTCAGACCAAAGAGTATATATATTCTAATATGTAAACTATTGAACTTAATCTCTAGTACTGGTAAAAACTCTGGTGCATGTAATTGCAAATAAATTATTGAAGCACTTGTGAATTCTAAAACTGGTAGGCTAAGGATACTGTCCGTGCTTATGTGCACTGACAGATATCTAGATTAGATAAAAACAACCAATAAAGCAAGTGTACATATCGTAATGGGACAACATCTAGGTAGAGTAACTAATTGGATCAAAGTGATTTGATAATATTTTAGGAACGCGAGCTTACCGGGCAAGGGACTAGCCGCTATTGTTTTGCTATTTAATGTAATAAAGCTGATCTAAATTTTTTTCGATCAAGGGTATGTATATAATATTGCCTACACTGCTAAAACTCCTGTCAGCGAGTTATTTTTAAATTGTTGCGTAATCTGCGGTATAGATGTCGCTGGGTGCTACGCTTATCGAATTAATTTATAAATAATTTTTGTATTGAAATACTTTATTATGAATCTCGGCCTGTCTTTGTATCGAATTCGAGTTGTGATCAATATCCTACTGAGTGAGATGGTTTTTGTATTATTTATTTATAGTATTATTAACCTTACAGCACCGATTAATTTATAAAAATAGGATTGATTAGATCTATTCCGTTTGATGTAGTTAAAATAATGTTGTTGGTTAAATCTCGTAGAAAATTGATCTTAGAAAGATCTTAGTAGTGGATAACTGTTTAGCACGAAAATCTGTTGCCCTACAAGGCACAACTAGCAGCGCTTGATACACATATAATGTAAACTTTTAGAGTTCAATTTATAATGGACATCTACTGTTCCTAAATTATTTCTAGAACATTCTAGATGGCGCCATACAGTTAAGCTTCGTAGGGGTACAATATTATACAAATATGATATAGATGACAATCTAATGCTGAGTCGTTATTTTATTTTGTTATATTTTTTGTTTTTGTGTGATCTTGAGTATAATAAAGATGATTTTATAACTATTGGTGTTTTATTTGTAACAAAACCACTGGTGGTATCAACCTGTGTATTACGTTACCTGGTAGGAATCCAACGCGTCACGTATTCCTGTTGCCGTAGCGCACGTGTTTGGTACTGCCACCCTATGGTTCGAAGAGTAAAAGAAAATTTAGCAGTCAGGTCTGGATTGGCACCACTTTCTAACTATTCCTGTGGCTATAGTCATGTTCCGTACTAGAGGGTGGAGACGACGGTAGACTTGCACATTAGGCCTAACACAACCGACACGGAGAAAAGCGGCGCATTTATGTAATTTATAGCGTATCACGGTATATTAATTCGAGCTGGGAAGTTGTGTGTTCGCTTTCCCACAAAACAGTAAACAGCCTTGGCTTTCAATCATGTTTCTGCTATAGCAAAAGATTATGTGGTATTTGACTGATGTTTTATAAGAGTTAGCTATTATAATAAGTATTAGCTTAGTGCATAAAGTGCAGTTAAACAAGAAAGATGTGCAAATTTATTTTTAAACTAGCTGTTGCCCGCGTGGTTAATGGTCAATCATTTTTTGGGATAAAAACTATCCTATGTGTTAATCCGAGTAACCCTTTATGTTTGTGCCAAATTTCGTGAAAATCGGTTCAGCAGTTTTTGCGTGAAGGACTTACATACAAACTTTCTCATTTATAATATTAATACGATAGGATATATCAGGTTTCATCATTCAAAGTTTGATGAATGACTCCATTTTACAAATATTATAAGGTCCCTTGTTAAAAATGGAGTGTAATATGTATGTTAATACTTGATGCCACAACTTTGGACCCCTTTTTACCGAAATTGCGCGAACGCAGAAGCATAAAATTTGGCACACTTGTAATTTATGTGTAAGAGAAGTGCAGAACGCTAATATTTTTCAATGATAATGCTTACATAGTACATTAAATCAATAAATAAAACATTACCCACACTGCCATGCATTTGACACACACAAACAAATATATTGATGATAACGATAAAAGTTTGGAAACAAAGTTGTTGGTCTTGAGAAATGAAGATGGTGTTCTTTTTAACAAGATATTAAGATTTATTATGGTCGAATTTCGATCAATGGGCGACCACTTATATAAAAAAAACATATGACCAACGAATTATCCACGTAAACTAAAGCAACTTTTGTTATGTAACTGCTCCCGCAAACGCAACTTAAATATAGCTGTCTAACAAAATTCCTGCGTGATTCAAACAAAGAACAGGCATGTGACGTCACACGATTGTATGCTCTTGCCTCTTAGTACGGAGCATTTTCTTGGTAGTCTATAAAGTTGATTTTGGAGAGGAGATATTTCGAGTTTTTAAAATATCGGAGTAATTCTTTCAGCGATGTTTCTATTGCTAAGGGGTCATTTGATTTTAAATAAAAATAAAAGTAGTCAAATAGTCTGTCATTCTTGCCACGTGACCTAACCAGCGGAGCATGCCCTTCCGTATTTTAACATCAGCACTTTCTTTCAATCCCACTTTTTCCCGGATCTCACTGTTACGAATGCGGTCAGCGAGCGTTACACCACAGATTTTCCGTAGCGCTCTCATTTCGACCGCATTTGTCCTACTTAGGGAAGTATCAATTGTTTAAATATTTGGTAACTTGATCTGCCAGCATAGACCCCACAAACTATTCGCTTTCGAAGCACACGGGTTTGCCACGACTCATTGTTATTGGAAAACTAATGAAAAAACTGAAATTTTCAGAAGTTATAAGTAAATATAAATATAACTCACTTGACAAATGATAAAGAATTACTTTTACGAATTTAAATTATGGTACCTAATTGTTCACAGATGGAATAAATTTATTTAGCTCAACGATAGACGAACATTTTTGCATCAATTAACAATTAGACGAACTATTTTGCTTACAACTTCTTCGAATTTAGAACAGGATATCTATCTTATACCTTTAAATGAGCAATTCTTGTATATATATATTTTCATGAAATTTAGTATGTAGGGGGTTTCGGGGGCATTAAATCGAACCTTTAAATGAGCAATTCTTGTATATATATATTTTCATGAAATTTAGTACGTAGGGGGTTTCGGGGGCGTTAAATCGATCTAGCTAGGAATCATTTTTAGAAAATGACATTTTATTCGAGTTTCCTTATGTTGGTCCGGGCTCCTTTGCAGAATAGACCATCTTCCTTTCTTGCCAGTCAGCTTCTAAAAGGCGAACATAAGATTACCGTCACGTAAAAGGCGAGCATAGGCTTATCATCACTAACACCGTGACATCTAACTAGGTGGTAGAGTTTCGCAGCGACTCGCCCGGATTGGTACCACCGCCTTACCTATTCCTGCCGCCATAACGTCATGACGTGTTCCGGTGCGGAGGGTAAGGTAGCCGGTAAACTTACTTTTGCTCGAGGCCTAACATCCTGACCTCAGGTTAGCAACGCACCATTACCATATTTGGTGTCTCAAGGCGGCGTGAATTTCTTACCATCAGGAAATCCGTCTGCTTGTTTGCCTTCCTATAACATAAAAAAAAAATCGTGTTTAAACTGAAATATATGACTTCCTGACATCTATTGGCTGATAAAAATACTATTTTTTGTGAGTAATAAAGTTGTTTCAGCTGATGGCGTTGTTAAGAGACACGACGTCAATGAGCGTTTGCTAAGAAATTTTATATTATACCGAGCAAAGCTCGGTCATGCAGGTACTAAATTTAAAACGCTTAATAAGTTGTTGGTAAATAATTTAAAAAGGGCATAAATAACGCGACATGTGTTAGTAGAACAACTTAATATGTTATATAGATAGACAAAAATAATTAAGTTAAAAAGTCTCACATAGAAAATTTCACACTAGTAAATAGTTCTTTATTTTGCCTCGGGGCTCGTAGTAATAACATAAAATGAAATTTGGAATGTAGGAATATTTGAACGTAATGTAGAGTAAGGTCGTATGAAAGACGACGTCTTCCTGAGGGGTACTTCACGCCAAGTACCCCCAGGAAGAGAGTATCAATTGAAGGAAGTTCGATGACTCGGCTAGTTAATAGTATATCTTATACACTATTACTACTGACCATTTTGACCATAACTATTCATGAGACCATTTGGAGCTGAACCACAAGAGGTTTGCAGGCGAGACACTGACTGCTAAGTTGATAAATGATTGCAATGGTATTTGTTATTTTCCCTCGTCGGTACTTGGTCAAACTTCCTTTTCATATTTATAACTGAAAACACACTACTACACTACTCCTATTATACTTCTAAAATAAAAGTAGTTACTAAATTACTGACTGAATTTTAATCATTCTAACGAAGTGTTTTAGCCCTAATAAATTATAAGTTTTACGTAAAACAGTAGAAGTGATTTAAGATATGAATATTTGAACTGTGTATAAGAATCTACGAACTGTATCTAACAAGTGACTCTTTTTGTATTTTAATATTTTTTTATGGAATAAGCTGTCATATTATGAACAACTGTCATATTGTAATCCTACCGGCTACCCTACCCCCCGGACCTATAGGTTAGGCAGTTGATCCCTATACGGGCAAGTTATTGCACAACACTACTATCAGTAGCCATGCTGGAAATGAGCTTTTAAAACTGTATGATCGTATCTTACGAGCTGCCTTTTAACATAGATATGTTCTTTGTAAAGTTGCCTGTCATAGAAGCAGATCTATTTCTACACATAGGACCCGGGCAAACAATTTAAGCGCAGTTGGTAAAAATCCTACGTCGATTTCAATAAGTGCCATCTAGGTACACAAAAATTAAGTAGTTTCCTTGGGATCCCATCATTAGATCCAGAATCGGCAATAGTAAGAGGAGTAATCTGTGGGCAATAGGACCACCTCGGAAATAGACTCTTTCAAATGGAAAATATTTTTTAAAATCGCTCCTGAAATACAGAGAAATCGATTCACATACTTAAAAATATAGTATTCGATATAACCCCCTTTTTTCATGTCAGTTAAAAAGGAAAATCCCTGCCTAGAGGCCGCATCTATTTGTATCAGAAAATCCGTCAACATAACAACTTTGTAATTCAGTGTTAAAAAAACGTTTACGATAACTAGATGACCTATTTTCACCATCTTGCATAGACAATGGTTTAGTAGAAAAAATATTATAACTAACTGCGCCCGCGATAACATAAAAGTAGTTTTATTGCCTGCCAGTGAAAGGCCCCTCAATAATAACTGATCTTATAATAATAATCGCTAATCGATATCGGTCCAGCCGTTTCAGAGATAAGCCGGGACAAACGGACACACAGATAAGACGAAAATGTTAAAAAATAATATTTTGGTACTTTTACCATATACATATCATACACATTCATATGCACTAAGTATACAGCGATTATTTTAATATTATAAGCACGACAATTTTAAAGCATCTTTATGTCCATATCCCAGAAGGGGTAGGCAGAGGCACAACCAGGGCACTCACGAGTAGCCGAAGACACTAAGTCCCACAATGTGATAGGTAAGCCTATCGCCAACCGGGTGCAGTTCCAATCCCGACTAACATTTTTTTTCTATTAGAAAATTGAAAAAACCCAATTTTCTTTTTGTTGCCCGACCCGGGACTTCATGCAGTCAAGTCCAACAATTGAACCGCTAGACCACACAGGCGACCGATTTACTACTACAATTTTATTATTTTGTAATAAAGCCAATTAAGGAAAATAATGGCGATTAAAAGAAAAAAAAATTTTGCTTGATACATTTATTCATTAATGTGACTAACATTGATTCTACAAGTATTATAGTAGAAATAATTTAATATATAAATCCGTTGGACGTTACACGGTGCAATATAAGGAAAAAAACAGTAGGAATGGGTCTTTTAATAGTAACCAACACCTAATGCTTTCCTTACTCTGTTTTATTTATAGCTTTATCAATCTCATAATTGGATAGATTAAAGAAAGACCAAATAAATGCTGTCAAAAATGTAGTTGTCATCTATGACAATAGTTAAGCTGGAAACATTTATAATATCAACCACGGCTAACGGGCGCGGCTTACAGGCGCGACTGATAAGTGTGAATGCGGACGCTGACACAAACGTCCACCGCGCCTGATATACGTACGAACACTCAAGGTCACGTCCGCGACTTACGTGCAATAGTTTGCAAATGTTCAGTGTAATTTCATTATCTAGATAACCTGTAAGTCGCGGCTATATTATGTTTCCAGCTTAACTCATAAGCTGGGACATGGAGCTATAGACTAATACTGGAGGTTACACTCCTAACAAAGAACTTATTTCATTTCCAAATATTGCTGACCCTCTCTAATGAACTAGCCTTTCTCTCATTATGACTGTTAATTGATTTCACAAGATTCTCTGAAAAAGAGGCCACTACGTTGAGAGAGTCAACAATATTTTTCTCAGTTCATTTCAGTTCTTTGTTAAGAGTGTAACCTCCAGTAGTAGTATATAGCTTAATGGCTGGGACAGTTCTAATTAATTTCATAATGGAATCGACAAATGATAAATAGGGTAACATTTTAAAACATGTTCAAATCATATTTAACTTTACGAAACATGACTATGAATATGCGAATATTTCTGGGCTCAAAATGGTGCCACTGGCATGCTTTTAGCAGCCCCATTTTCTAAT
This sequence comes from Calephelis virginiensis, assembly GCA_002245475.1. NCBI lineage: Eukaryota > Metazoa > Arthropoda > Insecta > Lepidoptera > Riodinidae > Calephelis > Calephelis virginiensis. Next base: position 537,419 of record NJDC01001621.1, on the reverse strand, counting down.
TATTTACAAAATAAACTAACGCGTCATTTATACCTCGTCCAACCATTTAGGGAGCTTTTGACAGATGTCAAATTCAAAAAGGTTTTATAGCTGTTCCCAACCATGAAGCTATATATTGAAGGTTATATTCCTAACAAAGAACTGATGCCATTTTAAAATATTATCGACTCTCTCTAACATACCGGTCTCTCTTTCAGACAGCCTTATGAAGTCAATTATCAACATAGTCAAAATGAGAGAGAGGCCGGTACACTACAAAGAGAGCCTGTAATATTAGGAAATTAGTTCTTTGTTGAGAGTAACATCCAGTAGTAGTATATAGCTTTATGGTATTATGTTAATGTATGTTTTGGCTGCTGTCAAAAATTAAATGTTTGGACAAAGTACCAAACAACTGCAACGAATAGCATAAAGAATATAAAAAAATATATTTCATTTTTTCCGTGGCTCCGTAGTCAATTAGGAACCCTTACTTGTTAGTTAATAGTACTAAATACAAAATAAATAAGAACGACTTAATTACAGTCGAACAATAATTATACAAACTTATAATTAATATGACAGCACAGTTTATATATCCATAGCAAATTATTTAAGAAACGTGTTTAAAGCAACAGGATTTTAAGTGACACATAGAACAATCTTAAGGAAACAAAATATAATCTAAATGCGTTTGACGTCACAGTAGTATTAAAACTGCTATCACACTGCACCGTCCCGGTGGATGGTTATGCGGATTTTAATTTTATATTGAAAATTTTGAATTTGTATACAAAAATCGCACGGTGTAACACACTGCCATCGCAACTGGGTGCGGTGATATTTCGAAGTTCAAATTGCCGGAGCGATGTCAGATGCAGTGTGACATCCCCCTAAGCGTTGATTCACACGTACGATACAACACCGCAGCTACGAAGTGGGGTTACGTACGAAAATGCTACTGCGGTTTTGCAGTTGAGTTAAGGGTAGTGGTTGTGACGACGCAACTACGTTTATGAGCGCAGATACTTCGACAACACCTTTGCGCGAAGTGTAGATTCGTCGACGCAACGTTTTATCAGCGAAGTTGTTATGTGTTTTGTATCACTTATGACTTCGATAACAGCAAAATGTAGTCTACTGTTAATTAATTAATGTTGAAAAAGGGACTCCGTAATATGTTCTTTACGTATGCTAATCGATTTTTCCGTCCTTTCGTATTTTTTATTTTATTTGTAAGAGCAAACTTTTAAAACCCACTGTCACCAAATCTAGAAAAGATGATAAGATTCCAGGACTCAGATGACCCATTTATTAAATTGAAGTCAGTTTTTTTGCAGTTTTACTGTGCTAAAATTACTTTCAATACAAAATAGCGTCCAACCGTGTCATGGCGTTTGCACGTGTAAATCAAGCTTAAAAGTCAATAATTATACACATATCATCGGCAATTTGAAAAGGTTGTATGTTAGTAATAAAAATTATGCGCCTCGGTATATTTCGTGTTTACGAATTTAACCGATCAAGAAACCAATGTGTGATCGTCGTTTTTGCCGCCAAAACTCGTCAGTACCTCGACTGTGATGGAATGGGTGGATGGTGGGAGCACGCAATATTTCAGTATTAAGAATTGTATAGAGCTGTAATATTATTGTATTATTTATGTAATATTTTAGTATGTTATTAATTATGTAATAACAACTCTATACAGATATCTTTAAAATACATTCGGATTTCCGAAGCTTGACGAATACATCCGAAGCGCTTAATTTAAATAGTATATGTGTACATTTTTATTATTAACATACAACCTTTTCAAATTGCCGATGGCTTTTTCATGCTAGAAGTGCACTATTTAATATTAAATGAATGACACAACAAATGTCAATCCACCTTCGACAATATTTAAATATGGACTGATATATCGTTAATCACTCATTAATAACACACCCATTTGATAATGTTAATTACAATTCAAAACATTTTACCCAAGTCGTTAATTAGTCCACGAGTTTCGTCTAATTAACAACTTACAATCAACCAAATGGCTACAATAGTTAACATTTAATCAATAGTACTCTTGGAGTATTTATAATTTTCATCACACAACAAAATGTTACAAGTTACCTATACCTTTTAGTCCCCGAAGGAAAAAATATAGAAAACGGTGATATAAGTTTTTTGTTTTTCTGCGTATCTATCTTTTTGACTTTTAAACGGGCGTACGCGTTTTGATGCTGATATTTTGTTTGAAAGTTGACGTGAACGCGATGGTTTTTAACTACATTACATTTAGATTTTGTAGGGGGGTTACAATCTTTTTTAATTTTAGTGTTTTTAAATCTAATCTTTTAATATATCATAAATCAAATTTTGATTATAAATGTACATACATTAAACATAAAATAAAATCACATCGAAAAATTTTATGATTAAAATTATTCGACAAACTCAATAATTTCGATTACACCTTGTGAACTGTAGCTCAGATAATAATGTACTGGGCCACTTTTAAATGACCATATAATTTACCATTTATTTGGCCCTGTTCCTTTCTTAAGATGCCTCATTCACTGCACTTTTGAAGTTTTTCAAATTGCTTCTCAACTCGAATTAACTAATTGGGCCCAAAAATTTAACCTCCTGCGTAACTGATATCTCAATAATTAATATTATATAGAGGTAGCCTTTCACCTCGTCGCTGACTATTGCCACATTTATTGTTAAGACAAGACTTAAGAAATGTCATGACCAACTTGCCTATCACTAGTCTGCGACCACGCATTAAGTAACATTGAAACTCCTAACCAGATTGCTAAGTACTTTAGTATCATAAAGCTACTAAAACAGTACAAAAGTACTAGGGCCCATTCATTTATTACCCAAGGGCCCCGAGGAGCAGGCTTGCAAGTCTCTACATATCCTTACATTTGTCAGTCAAATTTATGCGTAATATTTCCCATGTATATTAAAAATAGATATTTATATTATTAATCTGCAGATGACAGTTTTAAGTAACTTATCGGATATAAATTAAAAATCCTTAAATACATCAAACAGGGAGCTTTTATTGTAACAGATTTTTTTGGGAAACAAAATGTAATCTTACGTAAGAATAGAGGTAGGGGTTTGAATGTTAATTAATATCTTAAGGACCCTAATTTACGGAGCAAAGGGAAGGGTCAAATTGACTTACGTTTTTAATGAATAGCCCCTTTTAACTTGCGGTCCGAACACATACTTATCTAAGCATGATAACGCTACGGTAACATATAACATTACCGTTATAATAGTACAGTTTTAATTATAAACTAATAATAATACAATTTAAATTTACTAAAACTTACGTAGAATTTAGTTTCTTTTTTGTGATTTTTAGTTTTTCTGGTTATATTTACAGGACGGTCTATAGAGTATTTTTTTAATTATTTCCCTTTTTTTAATTAGAAGACAATTATCGACGGTGCTGATTCATTCGGGTCATTACGGTTATGCCCCAATTTAGTCTACCCTGAATGAAGAGACTTAAATGATTGGCTTGAAGACTGAATCCGTCCCTGGTGTTAGTGAACTTTAGTGAGTGGCAAAAACGCTCTAAGAGATTCACAATGATGCAAATAAATACAGTAGAGCTTAGTTCCTTAGTATTTTATACAAAGTAATGTTTTAAGCACAAGTATGAGACTAATTCGTTATTTAGAACTTCGTTTCGCAACGCAAGGCAAAGAGCAGACGATCTGCCGTCACTATAACTAGATTTAAGTGATAAATCTACGTTTATGCACTAAGCTTATGATTAACATTTATAAGATTATAATGTAGACAATATCGACCTGTTTTAATACACCCGAAAAAAAATTCCTAAAAAAAGAAATGAGCTGAAAAAGAGGATTTTAAACAAGGGTTTAAAAGTAGACTTTTCAACAAAATGTGGCATAGAGAAAAACAATAAATCATAAGATACTTGGCCATATACAAATATATGTATCTTTACGCCTGTATACTCGAAGGGGTAGGCAGAGGTACGTCATGGTTGTACCCACGATTATAGGTACTTTAGCTTCACAATGTGATAGGTGGCATATTACCAACCGGACACTTATCCATACTCGAACGATGTTTTTTCATTAAACTTTTTTGATTTGCTTTCCCCGGAATTCGAACTCGGGACAACCAAGAATCACTAGACCATAGAGTTGATTATATAATGCGTTGAAAGAAAGTTGGATCGAGTGCACATTTTGTGATCTCTCATATATTGAAAAATATGTAGCAACAAAAACAATGATCTCAGAGATGCCAAAAAAGCATTTGTAAGTCATAAGAACCGAAGGATAAATAAGGCCTAATTATTGATGACACTAAGTAAATGCAAACTCGTGGAGAACAGAATAGTTTTCACGTTTATTCTTGTGTGTTAGCTCGACGGCTACTTCACCCTCCACCACGAAATAAAGGACAAAGAATAGGAAGAATAAATAGCTACACATCCAAGCAAAAACCTCAGGGGATGAGCAAGGTAGCAAACGAATTGAAAATGGAGACTCTGTTGTTATTATAAATTAACAAAAAAAAATTATTTTGCTAGGTAAAAAATTAGAAACTATAGAACTGACTTCAATTTTAGTAATATTCTTTTCTAATTTGCTAGGACTTACTAAAAAATAAACCTCAAAAGATAGTACTTATTCATTTATATCAAAGAATTCTTGCAGGAGACTAAACACGGGGACGAAGACGAGGGGAAAACCTAATTTTAGTAAATAAATAATTAATATTTTTTCAATTGAAAATATTTAAAAAAAAAACAATAATTTCTGCTACGACTTTCGATAGCCTAAATTTAGATGATAAATAATTGTTTTTTTTTTAATTAATTGAAAAATATTTTTAGTAGTAGCACGGAAGTAGCCGCGGCTCAATAAATATCAAAATGATAGCAAATGATTAAGTATAATATACTTAAAGCTAAAAATACTATAACATACAGTGGTAAGAAATGTGTAATTTTTTTAATGTTTTAAAAATGAAGTGTGAATGCTTTCGCGTGAAGCCTTAACATTACATGAAATATTAATATTAAAATATCTTTATAATCACATTTGATGATTTAATTTTATAGCGCACATAATGCTACATTGCAATAATATTACAAGTGATATTAGTTTTTTAACCAAATCCAGTATAGTGGACAATGATCTAGCGCCGCAAGCAACTTTTCCTGAAATCCTTGTCCTTGCAAAGGATTTGTCTCCCATATCGAATAGATGACTTTGTATAAAAGTAATTATCAATTTCGAAAATAAGGTAACATCACATAAACAAAAATGTTTAAAAGTGAAATCAAAACTATTTGCGGAAATGGGGTATAAAGAAGATAGTAAAAACTTATATACATATATGCGCAACCAATTTAAATGATTCTAATAGCGCGATGTTGTATTTACTCAAACTTATTTAACGAAAACTGCTGTACAGTTACTTAATATCTTCACGCCAAGTTTCTTGCAGTAGGCAGAGTTTTGATTGCCAAATATCACGAACCTTGCAGACCTACTTATCTTCCCCATTATTTTATGATATTATAATAACATTATATTATAATAATATTATATATAGTACTATAGTTTTAAGTAGTATATTAAGCAACTGTACAGCTGTTTTCTTTAAACAAGTTTGAGTAAATACAACATCGCGATATTATAACCATTTAAACTGGTGGCACATATATGCATATAATAATATTATAATACCAATGAACACTGAAAATTTGGTGCTTGGCGCTAAATCTGTTACTTAATCTATTCTGACATTTTGTTTAGAAAAATACAAAACCAGTATTTTAAGCAAATTTACAGCATCATATTGTAGACAGTCTTAACGATGGAAGTAAATAATAAAAATAATAGATATGATTATAATAAGTATGACAGCCAAGTAAACCTTCTTCTTTCGCAGCTTATTCTGAAAAGAAAATACACAATTTATTAGAATAATATTTTTTGTTGCTAATACTGAA
>NJDC01001621.1:498343-514274 GCA_002245475.1 Calephelis virginiensis | reverse complement strand
ACGATGAAGAGGAAGAAGATGATTAAAATTATAAATTGTAGTTTTTGTACCTTTTATTCCATTTCTTTACTTTCAAAAAAAATGTATTCAATGATATTTTTTAATAAAAAGATTAATTCATAATTTATTTGTTTTTTTTTCATCGTGTAAGAAGGTTTAAATATTAATTAGGTTAAAATTCAAATATAATTACTATATTTTCATTAACAATTCTGCAATTACATGGGCAGGTAAGTGTTGTTAAATAAATTAATACTGAATAAAAAGTGGATAAGTTAGGAAAAAAACGATAAAATATAATGTAATAGTTAATAAAAATTGACAAATATTTATAATCATTGATTTATCGATAGTTCATCAACTATATATGGCGCGCTTTCGACCGGAGGCACCGGTTGACCTGAAGTGATGCTGTGACCGCGGGCTCTCCACCCTCTATCTCAAAAACGGTTCACGGTATAAAAAATTTTTTGAAACAAAATTTGTAGAGAACTTTGCATTCTACAATATTGATAATAAATACAAATAGCAAAAAACCCATAGGAAATGAGATATTTCCAAAAAAAAGCGCATAAAACCGATTTTTGTGACCTTTGACCTTGAAATTTAATAGTTGCTTACACCGTACCATATGTAGGTTTTGAGACAACTTTTAGGGTGTCAATATACAAGTATTTACAGATTTACAGCTGGGTATCTCGAATTCCGAGGTGAACTTACTATAATGACTGGACTATATATGTATAGGTATCTTCGGACAAATATTTTGGTAACCATTTTGTCCATGTGAATTAAAAGATATAAATTCCTTTTAAGTAAGTCCTATTAAACTACAAAATCACCATTCGGACAGATAGTTTCTTACTTGATAAATTTTAATACTGGAAAACGAAATATATCCTTATATGAACATACGTAATTGAAGGTACATTACTTGCCCTTAACCTTACTTGATATGATATAATTATTAATTATACTTATTAGAACTAACCTGCTACTGTATATATGAAGAATTACAAACAACAATACTAATAACTGCGAATTTCACATGTTTTAGCGTACCTTTTACATAATACCGTCATGATTCAGTAGTCATTAACAAAACGTTTATATGACAATCAGAGCATACTCACCCAAGGCGAATGGATCGCCGATGTTGATGTTCTGCGCTTTAACTTTTTTGACATCTTCTTTAGTTTTCTGAGCAGCAGATTTCTGAGTTGCCTATTAAAAAAATAATATTAGTTTAATGTTTGTTTATTACTTGCCATAAAATATGCAACAAATAAACTATTCCGAAAAGTTTTGTAACCAAAAATCGCAAAATAATTATTTTTGTAACTAGCGTCATAAAATAAATTACTAAATTTTATTATTATTTATTCAAAAACTGACAGCAAGTTCCTAAATGGTATTGAATTACATATTCGTATTGAAATTGAATTGAATTATATACAAATTAGTATTCCAAATCCGTAAGTGCCAAACTGACTGAACTGATTTTAATCGTTTTTAGGAAAGAAACAGATCAAAGCTAGAATAGAAACCAATATCTTATCTTAACGGGTTAAAATATTCGCTATTCTATGGGAACTTTATAAAAATTAGCGAATACATGGGCAACAGCTATCATGTTATCAATTAAGTATAGAAATATTCAACAAAGTCTATCAAAAAACTGTTCTCTAAAACCTAGAATCGCTGCTTGCTTATTTCAATTAATTTCATAACTGGTTTTTGTACAATGACTATTTAAGACAAACCTATCTAATAAATTATTTTATGTTTTTATTATTTTGTAACTATTTTATGGAGTAAATAGGAAATTCATACTAGAACTTTGATTGGAATGAAAATGTATCCAGTAGGGTTACTCTTGAATCTCAATATCAGGTAAATTGGAAGTAGGAATTGGATATGTCATTTTAGGTACTCTTGTACACAACACTAGAAGAATAACAAATTATTTTATCGTAGAAGAACATATGTTAATAATCTGCTAATACTGTGTTTAAGAGTACCTAAAATAATATATCCAATTCTAATTTGCTTCAAATCGAAAAACAAGAGTAATCCCAAAGATTACAATCCACAGTCTCAAATGTGACCTACTTTAGTACTTTGTAAAAGTTTATTTATTGTACAACCTAAGTGTTCTAACATAAATTATCATTAGAGGCCTGCATTTTAAGATAACAACTTACAGTATTCTTTGAGTCTTACCTATAAGAACAAAGTAATTATATAACACTAGCTATAATGTAAGGCTTCATTCATGTTGCTAAAATTATCCAGTAAAAACCATAACTTTAACTATTATTAATATTGCTAATGAAAAGAAGCCATTCTAGTTTCTATCTTTAAGCATAATTTTATAAACCATTCTATTGTATAAGAGTAACAAACATTGATTCCTTCAGACTTAATGTTAAAATGTATACTGCAAAGGACCGGAAATGTTTTTAATAATCAACGTTTTTGGAGAAAACCGCTTAGTATATCTCCATCTTTGTGTCAACATTACTTTTTCAACGGATGAGTGGTGGAGCAAAATTGTCTTTGAAATGTCAATGTAACATAGTTTTATGTTGAAAACAATCAATGGAAATGTACCATAAAAGTTTATTTTTGATCGCAAAATTGGTAATTTTATCAACCTCATGAACATGAATTCATGTTTTACATTTGATGAAAACATGAAAACTTAGTCATTCTAATTTATAGCCAGTTTATACATACAGCATTACATAAATCTGACTCCTCTACAATACTTTTTAGTAATCCTGTGTTACCCTATGTTGGTTCAGATCCTCTGCATAGAATAGCCCTTGCTGCCATGCAGCTCTCGAGAAACCTCTGCCTTACTTTTTTCTGCCGCCCTAATGATAATGTCATGTTCCAGTCAGGAGGGTAGGGGAGCCGGTAGACTTGCACAATTGGTCTAACACCCGGCCACAGGAAAATGATGCGCAAACCCACAGATCTAAGATATAACCACAGCATAGATGTATGTATGGGCTGCGGTTATCTCTTACCCTCAAGGGAGCAGCTATCTTAAATGCTGAGTTTAGCATGACACTTCATGATATCAAAGTTTTGCAGACATGTTGCAGTTTATATCATATCAATGGACATTTAATTGCATATAATTTTTATGCAGGGATAGACAACATTAACACCCACAAACAAGTAGTAGTTAGTTTTCTGCAAAAATCCTAATTTACAGTTCGTAAATTTCTGGATTGGTATGACTTATTCCTGCCACCATATTGTCAGTGCTCACTGATCACTAACATCAGTTTTACGTTAGATGATGGCATAAACGGTTTATTAAATATGACAGAGCACCAGTATCCAGTAACAACTGCAATTATCTCCTAATGTCAGTAAAGTATAAACATGGCATTTTGCAAATATATTTATAAACAAATCTAATGTTTAGTCCATAAATATCTTTATTAATATAAAAAGTACCTGGAATGCATTCAATGTAGCCATATACTCATCACTAAGACGATCCCGAGTGAGCTTGTTGGCTGGTTGATCTGCAGGCAGCTTCATGAGTTCCATTATCATTGATGATGTGTCCTTTGCCAACTTTTGGGTATAATTTTGAATCTGACGTCTGTTAAAAAAAGTATAATTAATTATTTGTTCACTTGAGGCTTAACTTTTGGTTGGCAGCACTCCATTCTATCTTAGCTCTATTTTCTTATCTAAGTTGTCTACCTTGGATGTACTGTAATAGAAATCTGCATGCTTGTTTACCCTTTGATTTGAATACAATAAAAAAGGAACAATTCGAACGAGGACAGCGCTCATCAATTTAAGATAGAAAGAACTTGTATTTGCCTAGTAGTATTCATGGAATAACAGGCATTTTACAAAAATACTATGAATTTGCTAAAATATCAAAAATAATAATCACATTGTTGCAATACTTCCTCCAACAACATCACTAGGATTATCTAAACTTCAAATTGCAGTAGGTAATATGAATCAGTTTCTATATTTTAAGTTGGTAATGAGTTATGGCACACTATTGGTAAGAGATTTCAAAAACGGCTATGTGGTCCCTTACATTTCATTGGTGGTGATTCTGCTGTACACAAACTAAACCAATCTTAGGTGCGTGCTATCTTTTTCAAACAAAACAAAAACAAAAGAGATGGAACATTTTAGACATGTCCATTAGTCCAAACTGATAAAATTATAACTTTTTACTTAATCTTTTCCAAGTAATAGCAGGCAATCCTTTTGGCAGGCAAGGGCCACAAGGCAGCAAAATATGCTAAAGGTGGGACCACATTTGTAATATTAACCCTAGAAATCAAATATATCTAGTACAATTGGTCATATTCCTCAGAAAATTGAAAATTGGAAAAAAAGAAGTGCGTTCTTAAGGCTGAATTCAGACTTTACGCCATATATTATGCGGTTAAGCAGCGATTCTTCATGCATTTATATTAGTATTTATACCTAACTTATTTACAAAACATTCACGGGCCGCATTTAAGACGTCAGCGGGCCTCTTGCGAACCGCTGGTTTAGTGAGTATACAACAAAATTACCACAACTTTCTATATTTTGATTATGGTTTTAAGATTAGGTAAAGCAGTGGATCTCTAGCCAGGCAAGTGGTTGCACAGCACTATTCCACCGGTAGTCTTCTTGGTAATGACTCATGTAAGCTCACCGCTTAGGAGCTTCCAGGTAGGAAGAGATATGATTTATACTACACAGGGGATCCGGAACAACAATGGTTTGTTTTTTACACTTGTCTTACAAAACTTTGCCTATTATGAATGCATTTAATGATGATAGTAAAGTAGGTCATGTTTTAGAAGTGGTCCCAAATAAATTTGATCAAAATTCAACAACTGTTGAATATTTGAGTTATATGTAACAACGCTTTTTTTAGTCTTTATCAAACAATCAATGCATTTAAATAGAATTTGGTCTTTCATAGTTTTGCTATTTTTATTTACTTAAATACAAAACTTGGAAATGTGTACTATGATTAAAACAATGAACATAGCTTTTGTTGAATTTTCTGTTTTCTAGCAGAATTTAGTCAAATGATGTTGGCCTTGCCAAGTTGTTTTGTTAGTTAAACTAACAAAAACTAAACCAAAAATGGATTTGTGCATAAAGAGAAGGTTTTACATTAAGCATAATTGTACACAATAACTGAGACTACTCAGAGACACACAATCAAAATTTATGGTATTATTTTTGGAAAAGTTCTATTGGCACATTAACTGTAAAACACTTATAACACAAAAATATATATATTCTAGCTTTAAAATAGTTACTTATATGAATAATTTTATTAAAATAACAATTTAAAGTTCTTACAATTGATTTCTTAGCTCTTGAGAGTCCTGGGGTGTCTGTAGTTGGTTAACCATCTTCGACATTGAAGAAACTGTGTGATAAACATACAAATAAAAAACTTAGAAAAAGAAAAGAAAGTAACATACTAGAAATATAATTTTGGTTACTATACTTCAATTTTGAGTAATGTTAAAGTAAAATATCTTCACACCCATATCCCAAAAAAGGTAGTCAGACATACAACCAGAAAACTCATGATTAGACGAAGATTAGGTTTTCCTACTACAATGATTTATAGTTGGAAAACCAAGGTGTAATTATGTTATCTTATGTGATTTAAAATGTTTGTTACTATGTGTCACAAGAAAATGCTTAGTGTAAAGTATATATTACAACTTAAGTTATAAGTAAGAAAAAAAAAGTGAAGACAAAGAGTCTTTGTTGTGTAGTGTTGCATAGTTTTACTTATGTCATTTGTATGATGTTTCCTTCTATTAATAGTAAAAAATTAAAGTGTTCAGCCTTGTGTAAACAAATATTTGGCAATGTAACTTGTATACTTGACTTGGTAACTAGAGATTTAAAAAGGTGAAAATCTGTCTTCCATTCAGTTGAGGGTTGTATACTTTAAAATGTAGCTAAAAAAGACTAATCAATATTTTCCCAAAAATGATTCAAAAGGAAGTGAATCAGACACTGGCATCAACTAATTCATGAGGTTTTGTAATCAGTATAGTAGGCATTTTATGTACAAAATTACTTATTAACTTAGGCATATTGAGATGTCAAATCTTATTCCAGAGTGACAATAAAACTTAAAACAGTTTTATTGGAATTTTCAATGAATAGTTTAACGGAAAAGGGGTGGAAACTACAATTTTTTACTTTTTCAAAACTGCTTTCAATTTCCTGATTCATTAAGAAATATAATAGCATTTTAATGATATGATTAATATGAAAACAAAATAGAAAGTACAAACCATTTTGAGATATTTTCTTGATGTTACTCGCAATAGTTTGCGAGAGTCGCTGAAAATGATCGTCTTCGAATGACACACCTCCTTGATACGACGCTTCCATTTTGAGAGTTTTCTGCGTATTTATAAACTTTATTTAGATATATTTTACACAACAGCTGTAATTCGTTTCAAGCTCACGGTACTGTTATTCACTATAATTTTTAATCAAATTAACTTCACACAAAGATTTTGTGACGTACGCTGATCAACTGGAATTAAATTATATAGTTCGAAATTATTATGGTAGTCTTTAAAAATATTGATGAGAGTAGAATCAAGTAATAAGCAAATATTTTTAACTTTTACGAACAAATTAATCAATTACGGCCTTAACAATCACCAAAATAATTAATGCTAAAATAGTTAAGTAGTATTACGTTACGGCTTCACTACTTTGATTTGTAATGACAAGTGACAATTGACATTGACTTGATATGATATTAAATTACTTTTGACATTGACGTTTGATAATAAACTAGAGATGTACCTCTATAGTCTTTGAACTTAGCCTAATGCTCCGTAAGGATACATCACAACGATGTACACAATTAGCGAATAAAAAGTTCCAATTTGAATCTAAAAAACGGATCTAACTTCGTATAGCTGTCTAATCGTTGAAAAAAATACACGTAGAATCGGTACCTAACTTATTTTTCATTAAATTATTATTTTTTAGTTAAGTAGCTAATAGATGGCGTTAGCAGTATACGAATATTTAATTTATTTTCGAATATGGAGTTTTGAGTGAAGTCTTAACTTTTATTTTTTCAATAATATATAGACGAAATATAATATGTTTTTGTCTGATCCCAGGATACTATGATTTACGTCATGACGAAATGTAATATCAACTGTAGGAGATAAAAACTTACTTTATGTGGGAAGACATACAGCATACACTGCTCTCCTGATAGTAAGAGGACACGCGTATCCTATAACTACCATAGATATACCATACCATAGATAGATATATACAATGCGTTGCAATCACAGACTAGTACGAGAACTACACGTTATTGCAATCCTTCTGTAGGAATGTCATGATCATTATGCAAGTCTACAGACTACTTACCATCCAGAACGAATAAGTAAGGCTGGCCGGTGGTTTACCTGGGAAAATTTCAGCACAACATTTTCCCACTAGCAGTCTTGTTAATTACCCAATTACTCGACTCGTAATGTTACGTTACTAATTTGTTTGGGAAGTTAAGTAGGTTCAAGAGGAAGAATAAGTTAATTTCCTGGCTATCCTACACTCAATACGAGAATGATAAGCATCGCACGTTATTTAGGTACTACCTACCTAGCAATAAATATGCAGTGGTACCAATCCCGAGAAATCGAAAAAAAAAACTACCCGTTAGTTAAGTTTGCATTTATCGGTCGGGTCGGTTGTAAAAACGCTTTCCAACAAAGGTAATCTTTGTGGAAATTTTCAATTTTGTTTCTATTTTCCAACAATTATTAAATTTACGGTTCAGACACTTGCAAACCAATGCCTAGCTCTTTCGAGCTGTATAACTGTATAACTAATAAATGAAAGGTATTTAAAAATAAAGGTCTCAAATTTTTAAGAAAGAAAAAAATGACTTCTAACTGGTAATGAACCTGCAATCTTCATCTATGTGGAGAAAGCTAGAAGGATCCAGAAAACATCACGAGATTGGCACTCGATACTCTTTGCCTACCCTATTAGGGGCTTGGCATGAAGATAATATGTATGTATGTAACTTTCATCTATCTGTCGATACTGTGCTTGAGCTACTGAGGATTAAACTCATGTGCTGAAATTTTATCTCTTTCTTACCTATTTCGTTGTATGTAAACTTGTGAAATATTAAATCCCGTTAACAAATTTTCCCATGGACTGCGGATCACATTACTCGTGATCCGCAAAAATTTAAAAATTACATAAACATATGAATTAAATTCATACGTTTTGATGCAAGCGAACTTTCGTACAAAAGTTCACCTAATTTTTACTCGGAAAAGTGTTAACTAAATGAAATAAACCAAAATATTTATGATTCAGTCAGGAAAATTATGTTTGATATAAGAAGATTGCACTGTGCACGTTTTTCTTAATGGATTTTCAGACGCGCAGTAGTTCTGAAAAATCCACGTTGTAAAGAATTCTGAATCAAGGATTAAAGTGGACATAAGAGTGCAAAAAGATCCATCAATGGATTTTTTTATGAATTAAAGTGGACTTAGGGGAAAAAATCCCGTAGGTATTGAAATATTCTTCTATTTTATTAGGTTGAAAGGATGCATTTAAATAATTTGATTTTAACACATTTTTCGTCCTTGAGACCATTTTTTTAAACATTGTAAAAGCAGTAAAAATAAATTAAAAGATAAATAAGTTCAAACTATTACTTTTAATAAGTAAGATTTTTCAGTTAATTTGTAATATAAAGTATTGTTTAAAGACGTTCCAGACGGTCGCAAACACGCCTTCTAGCAAAGATAGCCTCGAAGGAAACTATGTTAGCCTATACCTGCCACCTCAACCAACGTTTGACGTTGCCATGTTCCGGTTCGGAGGGGAAGGTAGCTGGTAAACTTACTTTTGCTCGAGACCTTACATCCCGGCCTCAGGTTGACAATGTACCATTACCAACTTTTTTGGTCTCTAGGTGGCGTGAATTTCTTACCACCAGGAAATCCTTGTGCTTATTTGCCTTCCAATATCATAAAAAAGGCAATTTTCCCAGTTTTTATCTTTATACGAACTTACTTCTAATAGTAACTAACACACCAAAAGAGAATTAGTACAATTGGTTCATCCGTTCACATTTGATGATTGACACATGAACAAAGGAAAAGCGAATTCATATTTAAAAGAGAATATTTTTCTTATTTAAAACTCGAATCAAATTTTCGAAAATGCTAAACGTTTTCAATTTGCGCTATAAGGGAATGACGAATGTTAAAATATTTAGTTAACAGAAATCAAGAATTAATTGTACTGCTAACTAAAATGTATTCATTGGTTCAGGTAAATAAGCACCAATAGTTCGTTGTTGTTTGCTAAGAAAAACGTGACGATGACCTTGACCAGGTAGACCACACCTAACTCCTTTTAGGTTATAACGTCCCACTCCAGGCCACACAACAACGCGTTGATATCCTGGAGGTTTATCGTAGCTACTGTTAAACCCATACATATTTTGCTTGAAAGTTTTCGGCTTATCCACGTCATATTCAGCTGGACCAGGATCTCCTGGACGACGCACACACATGGACAAATCAACCAAAGCAATTCGTCCTTTATAAGGTATTCTACGGTTTGTTTTATTCATGGTACCAAAATGTGATTTTGAGTATTTGTCCAAAGTGCCTTTAAAAGCAATAGGCCAAGTTTCTGCTAAACATTTTGATGACGTATTAAAATGATTTTTGGGGCAATCACTGCGTTTGCCAGAAAATAAATCGTATGGTCCTCTTAGAGATACAACTTTATGTGGTTTTTGTTCAATACATTCTTTATCAATTATTGTATATCGGTTTGAAGCTAGCGACCATTTAAATGACCCATCCTTAAATCGGCAAGGTCCTTCTCGTTCGAAAGATGGTCTGTCTGAATGAGGACCATAAGGTGCTTTAAAAGGGTGAGGAAAGTAGTATGTTCCTGGTCCGGGTAAATTATTCTTAGAAGGTTTGAATCTTGGAGTTCTTCCGAAGCCGACATTCTTGCAAGCAGGCTCATGCTTTACAGCATCTGGAATATCATGCCACGCTGGACCCAAGATTGAGTCGAACCATCGTTTACGGTCAAGCACTTTTTGATTTCTATATCCCAAATTTTTCGACCACTCCTCAATTTCATTTTTATATTTCCAGGGGCCTTTATCAGTTTTTTTGGTTGCTATGCAAATCTTATTTGCTGGTTTTGGATGATAGAGACACGGGTCGCAACCGTCTGGTCTTGGAATGTATAAACCATTAGGATCCAAATTCGGATGACCAGTGATTTTTCCAAATCTTTTGACACGTGATCCGAATGGATGTACATTTTGAGCTACCATTTCTAATTAAAGGGATCAACTATAAAATTATTTTTTATAAAAATTATGGTAATGATAAACATAAACTGTTACTTTGACATTATACTGACATATGGACTGTTTCTTAACTCTTAGATTTTAATACTGTCCACAGACCAGTAAGAGAGCCTTTGAAGAAAACTGGGGGCTGATTATGTATCTTATTTGCCTAATAGTGGCCAACTCAAATAGAAAAGTGTACATCAAATTGCTATCAAATGACGTGTTTTATATTTGCTATCTCCAGTGACCAAAAGAACTACAATAGAGATAACAAACACAAATGACGTCATTTGGCATCTATTTTGTACGTATACGTACGTACACTTTTCCATTTTGAGTTGGCCACTGAGATACATAATCAGTCCCCTGCACGTTAAACTTACCTTCTGTGACCAATACTGACATTGATCACGTCATAGCTTTTTACTATATTTTCGACTTGAGAAAGTCTGCAGATTCAAAACATTTGGGGCAAAATTTTCCTTTCTTAAAAATTTGGAAATATTTAATGTACAGATTTAGTTGTATTACTGTTTTGATATATATGTACCTACCTACCTATAGATAATTACACAAATATTGTCGATAAGTATTAGTCCTCCATACATGAAATTGACATTTAGAATGGAAGGAATAAAAAGTCGAACATTGTTTATTCAACATATTTATGGAGTTTTGGCGCTATCGTGAATGAAAATAGTCTTAAATTTTCATTATTATTGAATTTCGTGTTTATATTGAGTGAAATCGGTTAATTTTGTTCATGAAATCGGTTAATGCCCACCGCATTAGATTCGTTTTGTTCAGTGCAAGTGCACAAATGAAATAATCATGAAGAAATTAGTGTATTGTTTATTTCTTTACTCAAGACCCCGACCTGACATGACTGTACATAGTGACTAATGACTGTATATTGTATAAGAATTAACTATAACTTGACATTGGCAAAGTAGTCGTGAAAAACGATCGTAAGCCATATTTATAAAAGAAGAATTTAGAAAAGAAGAAGAAGAATATATTTATTTAGTCAAAGTATAAACCGTTATTACCTATGCACTTTTGCCATGTCACAGGTAGTTCATTGAATACTTCAGTAAACTCTTTGAAGGCCGTTTGAACTGCTCGATCGGATGTTGAATATTTTCCGAATTTCGGAAAAAGTGGTAATCTGTTGTTTTAAGGGCCTTAGCCATAATATCAATATTCCATTAGTAGTAATATCTTTGGATATAGTTTATGAACGTATCGTCGGAGTCTCAGTTAAAAAGAATAATTTGAAGATGTATAAATAGGTATATAAGTCACGTTAATTAAGACTTATAAGGATTTCGACGTACCGCCTTTACAAAAAATATTCAACTTAGAGTGCTGATATATTTGATGTCAAAAACAGAAGGCCTGAAATATCTGATCAAGAACCCTCAGCTGGTCTCAGTTGTATCAGAGATATGGTAATGCCCCCTTCTATTATTGGTACACAAAAAATCTACTGTCATTGTGTAATACAGCGTAGTGAGACACATGTTGTGATTTAATCTAGCCTATAGCGTCCCGCTGCTGAGCGAAAGAATCCCCTTCTGCTTTTGATACGCATATAAATAAAATTATTGAAATAAAAAAATACTGTGTCCAATAAGAAAATCTAATAATATAATAAGCCTATGTTTCTAAATAAAAGTGTGTGTGTACTTATGTACACGCGTTAGAAGTTATACTTCTTCGGCGTAATAAGATAAAAATCATTTTAAAAACTAAAATGTTATCTATAGCTAACTTCATCATGTCGGTTTTTCGTGACGGTGTGCGCGCGCATCGTAAAAACTTACCCTCATCATTTTTTCCTAACGCGCCAAAAGAAGTATAACTTCAAAAACATGTGAAATCCCACCAAAAACATATTTTTTATGATATTGGAAGGCAAACAAGCCGACGGATTTCCAGATGGTAAGAAATTCACGCCGCCTAGAGACACCAAAGGTGGTAATGGTGCGTTGCCAACCTGAGGCCGGGGTGTTAGGCCTCGAGCAAAAGTAAGTTTACCGGCTACCTTACCCTCCAAACGGGAACACGTCATGACGTTATGACGGCAGGAATAGGTGAGGCGGTTGTACCAATCCGGGTGAATCTGTAAAAAAACTAGCCACGTTTTGATGAAGTTGTGTTTATCTCTAAAAAGTAATTAAATCTAGACAATACTTGTTATCTCTGAAAAGTAATTAAAACTCTTATAAAATAACATTTCAGCTCCTGAACAGAGTACTAAATATGAAAAACCAGATTTTCTTTTTGTTGCCTGACCTAGGAATCGAACCCGGGACCGGGATCGCTACACCATAGAGGCGGTCGGCTCTATCTTTTATAGAACGTACCCTCTGCTTCATGCTCTCAGCTCTCAAGTGACGAGCATTGGTTAAATGGGTCATTACCAATAATACCATCAGTGGTACCAACGAGAATGCTGTACAACTCGTCACGGTAGTCTTGTCCAAAATGACAGTCTCATAATCTTATCCAGACGTTAGCATATTCTGTTGGGGGGCTAAATGAAAAAAAAGCTAAGCAATGTATTTATTTCAGATAATCATCTATGTATCTACTCGGACCAACTACCCATTATTTTTAACTATCAATAAATATCAATTGTTACAAAACATTATTTCCATCGACCATACATCCCAATAGACGCCTATTCTGTATAATTTTACTTTGAAACAATTCTGGCAAATAGATGAGGTGCGGGGAAGCGAGGAACTGCTTTCTTATTGGCCCTTGCAATGACAACACATCATTTTTTTTTCATTATGGCATTGGCGTTAGCAACTGCCACCAACAAGTTACAACACGTCATATTTATAAACAATATATTTTATCGATATGCCTTTTATTTTATGAAGTACGGCCTTGTAATGGATTATATCGCATTTTGTCATTGCACATCATGTCGCAGCTATGCAACTCGAAGTCTCAAGGTCACAAATTTTTGCGATTGAGAGTAATATCCGTACTTGAATATATTAGGTCCTTACATCTGTAATTGGCGTTTTGAAGGAGAGCAACATAAGTCAAATATTTTTAATGTCATATATTTATTTAATCAAAGTATGTACCATTGTTTCCTATGTACATTTGCTATTCCATAGGTAATTTATTGATCCCTCTACAAAAAAACGAGAATCAATAAAATCTTTGGACGTGGTTTGGACTGCCCCATCGAAATTGAATTTTTCGAAAAAATAATAGTAATCGGTTGGAGTTAGGTTCAGGTAGATGTTTTTTTACATTGTAATTAATACTCTTCTAATTGAGAAGCCGTCTGTTGTGCAGTTTGTAGTCTAGCATTGTCATGAAGCAGCAGTGGCGTAAAGTTTATAAAACAATCTTCTGCAAAATGTTGAGATTTAATACACTGTATTTGGAATTCAGAAACCAATTTTCTCGTCTGGTTTCTTTAAACCAAATTAGAATTTTTTACTTTATGATCTTGTGGATACCTGATATAAAATACATACTTATCAAATATAATTGTTTTAATTCATTCGAGTAATTCCCACCTTAACTACAGAATATCGTTGAAATAATGTGAACAAATTAGTTTTAAAATTGTCCCAGCCCTTTGAAACTACTGAGTTATGACATACTGACCCCAACATCGCCTATCGGAACCAGTCTTGAATTTATATCACCCCGATAACCACTTAATGTACTTAAAGAGTTCAATTAAATCGGCTTAACTAATTATGAGTTATTCAATGACAAATAACAGCACCCTCTTCCGCGTTTAGTTCAGAAGTTCAGTTTTCCATCGTGTTGGTTCGGGTCCGCCGACTAAAATAGATCACCTGCCCCTCTGGCAGGCACCTCGTAAGAGGCAAGCACAGGTAAAACAGGTAATTGTCAACAAGATCACTGGTGGTAGAGAGCTATGCAGCAACTTCCTTGGGTAGTTATCCACCGTTTTACCAATTCCTGCCGCTATAATGACAGTGTCACATTCTGATTCGAAGGGTAGGCAAGCCAGTAGATTTGCACAATAGGCCTTACATTCCGACCATAGGACAGCAGCGCACCTATAACATCAATAGTGTCTATAGGCCATGATTACCTGTTACCATTAAGAGAGCCGTGTGCTTGTTCGCTGACTTTTCACATGAAAAAGAGGCCAATTCAAAAGTACACAGATTAAGAAGTTTTTTATTGTTTCTGTCAGTGCTTAAATTTATCGATAAAATACAAAAACACCTACATACAATACCGGTACAAGACAGGTATCCTATTCAGGATAAATAAACAAAAATATCGATAAAATAGATTTGCACATTAGTCCATCACTAGGTGTATGCAAAAGAAAGTGATAGCTTGAAAATTATATGTGTAAGAAAGGGATACAAACCCGCATTAACAATGACTGCCAGTATATGATGAACTCCGATAAACATCAAATAATTTAGAATGTAATTATGAATATTATTATTTTTAATTAACTTACGGAAAGTTATACCATCTTTCCGGTAATGTAAAGTGTGGCTTTATTTACTGTACCATTTAATTGAAGAATCAGTCGTTTTATATGTATTTTTTTAAATTTTTTATACAATAACGCGACAATGTTTACAGGTCACAAACCTGGTCGACACTGTTCATATATTTTTAAGTAATAAGCTACATTAGAACAATTACACTTATGTGTTGACAGAATCGAGTTGCCTTATATGTGGCGTCTATTGGGATGTATGGTCGATGATTCTTTCTAATATAATGCCACTTTTCGTTGCAATTTTATAATTCAAAAACGGGCTCACCTGTCCAAACGGTTTATGTGAAGTTTGCAAAAAATTGGTCCAGCAGTTCTTCATTTATCACATTTTTGTAACAAATGAATTCAATAAATATCCGCCATTTTCTTAATCGGTATTTTTCAGTACAATTAAAACTTTTTTCAGATGGGGATTGTGCTGTTATATTGAAACTTTTTTCAGTTTTCTTTTTTTGTTTTGTTATGTCATTCATGCCGTCATTTATGGTGGTCTTTCTTTTCTTTCTTTAGGTTTTGGCCTTCACGTTAGTATTTAGCCATTAGTCAAGTAGTAATTTGCATAAAATTTTATTTCAATTTCAATTAATTTTAATTAGTCATCAGTCATAAGTAGTCAGTAAGTCATGTCAGGCTCTTGGGTAAAACGGTGGCCTTTTTACACAAGCTCATGTAATGAGTTTTGGCGGCAATGAGGAAATATACAATACGCTAATTTCTTCATGATTATTTCATTTGTGCACTTTCACTGAACAAAATTGTACAAAATGCCACCAAAATTGACTAATTTCACTCAATATTAACACGAAATTCAATAATTATGAAAAAACTTCGACCATCTTTTCTCTCGATGGCGCCAAAACTCCTTTATGGTGGTCATATATGTAAACGTGTAGTCAAAGAGTAAAGTAACTGTCCATAAAGGAAAAGAGAAACCTCTTTGCCGATTTCCGAAACCTATGGAAACTACCGCTATCTGGTGACTGATTAAT
>NJDC01001621.1:460291-498010 GCA_002245475.1 Calephelis virginiensis | reverse complement strand
ACCTCTTTGCCGATTTCCGAAACCTATGGAAACTACCGCTATCTGGTGACTGATTAATTATACTAAATGTGTTAGTGTAAGTGTATATTATATTCACACACACTAAGAAGAATATTTTTTTATTTTCGTGCTATTGTAAGGCTACGCGCACACTGGTGACTTAGTTGTCACTACAACAGTACATTTTATCATATTCATGTTAAAATTTTATTCGAATACGAATCTACTGTCACGGTGATCATCACCAGCACGCTAAGCCACACTACATTATATCATATATAAAAAGAATTATATAATATTATAAAAGTAATTAAATATGCGTGAAGTTTATTTTGTCTTCTTCTGTAATATAAATGTCGTAAAATGAAAAAGTTGAAAATTATAAAATTACGCAGTGTACTATTAAAAAAAATTAAATGAAACATAAAAGCATGTTATGAAGTTTTAATTTATTACAAATTTACATTAAATATCGTTTATTACTTTGATTTACCTACTGTTTTTCCTGACATACAATATTGTTTGCATTTAAAATCAATTTATATAAAACAAAGTGGTAAATCGTGTTAGCTGGATATCCATTTTGAAAAGTTACTGCACATGAGCTATGACTTATTGGGTGCGGAACTGAATGCATATAAGCATTCAACCTGCCTCCATCTTCAAATATTTACACCTGTTATTATTATGATATTTAAAATAAAAAACTTAAGGTTATTTAATTTTCAAGAAGATCATTAGTGATGTACGATATATGCATTTGTGTTTTGAACATCGGCGTAGTTTTTTCAGTGTGGGTGCTTATTAAATTCATTACAGTCTTTATTTAGAACTACTGTGTATGAGCAGAGATTATTATTATTTAACATCTCTAGTATTAGTATCACCGGCTAACACGATAATGTAGGGTTAGAGTTTGTGTAATTCTTCCAGGGATAATATTATTTCTTCATTATCAGTCTGTAATTTTTTTAACTTTTTTACTATTATTTGGTATAGATTACGTTCGGTACGTTACGTGTCGAAACCTTGAGACGTTTGGTCTAAAAAGTGTTTTCAAAGTTTTTATACGAATAATTTACAGCGACAGTAGTGAATATAAACTTGACAAGACGTATACTCATCGTAATGGCTCTGTTTCGCAAATTGCAAAATATGTACTTTTTAAAATTATTTCCGAATTATGTTGCTGCATATTTTTATTTTTTATGAGTTTTACTCCATCTCTTGGGTGCCATAAAACTTAATGAAATAGTCTATTGGTAAGTAACAATGTCGATATCACCTGGATGTGTGTGACACGAGATTCAAAATTGACAGTAATCATCACTATAGATATATTATCTACTATCTATTACTATGATCATCACTGTAGTCTTTGATCTTCGACGTCATAGTCAGATGTCATTTTGACTCCGTTATCTGACGATAGAGTCGCTACTGTTCATACAATTTTGACATTATTTTGACTGTGCACCCATTGCGCCATTACTGCTGTGCTGTCCACCCCTTACTGCTGTGTATCAGGCTTTGTACTTCCTGTTTAAGTATATTATTATACTCTTTGCTTTGTACGTAAGTCTTTATAATACACAAAAGATATATGATAAGATTGATGCCACAAATAACATTAGTTAAAAAACTAGCCAAGTCTCGATGGATCTTTATCTCTAAATAGTAATGAAATCTTGAGAAAGTCGTGCCGAGTCTAAGGTTCTTTACTGCGATTTATTTATTATTATAGTTAATGTAATATGACTTGGCCAACCAACAGCTAGTATGTTGTAATGCGTCTCTATTCTGGTGCTGGAATATTATTTTACAGAAGAGGCTAGCGAACAACCACACGGCTTTCCTGATGGTAAGAGACAAATGGTCTTTGGATGTTACACATACGTCGCTGTCTTGTGAACAGGGTGTTATGATTAATGTGCAAGTGTACCGGTTACCTTTTTCTCTGTATTGATTGGGGCTCCTTTGCAGAGTAGACCATCTGTTTTCCTGTCAAGCATCTCGTAAAAGGCTAGTATTAGCTTGCCGTCACTAGCACCGTGACTTTTGAGAAGGTGGTGGAGTTTAGCAGCGAGTTGCCCGATTGGTACCACCGTCTTATCTATTCCTGTTACTATAACGTCAGCGCTTGCCGTTGACGTGTTCCAGTTCGGAGAATATAAGACAGCCGGTAAATTTACTTTTGCTCAAGGCCTAACATCCTGGCCTCAGGTTGGAAAAGCACAATTGCCACCTTTGGTTTCTTAAGGCGGCGTTAATTTCAATCAGGAAATCCATCTGCTTGTTTGCCTTTCAATATCATAAGAAAACGTTAACATTTGAGGTGGAACATGACACTCATGGCGGCATGCTTACCACCAATAATGTTGGTGAACCTTCTTTATACACTGAAGATCCAGAGCAACACGGAAAATTTAAAAGTAAAACATTATTTATCTGCCAATTTCAAGTGTTAGTTTAAGTCTTTTAAATATCTGCTCTCCGAAAAATTTAGTTTGAAAATGTAATGTATTCTAATGATCATAGAAAAAGGAGTCGTCGGTTGCGTACATAGCACGTCTGTGGTTTTACTCACGTTGTAAATTTTAACTAAAGATATTACTACAATCACATATTTTAATCATAATCTTGGATTTTAGAATACGAAAAAAAATGTTGAGACTGAAAAAATTTAAAACCTGATCAAAAATAATCTAGTAACTTACCGCGATGTAGTAAGAAACAGAAAAACCGCTAGTTTGAGTTGAATATTTTAGAAAAATTATTCAATTTTGGTGAAACTTGTTAGTCTTCAGTAGCCAAACTAAGTTATTTTCCTACATATTTCTAACAGCTACAGGTGTTATTTTTATTATGTTCAATTACCCCCACTAATAAAAGTTACGCATCTTTTGAACCGGCGTGTAACTTTTTTCGTTAGCAAATGTGAAGTTACACACGAGATCAGCGGGCGCATAAGTTTTAAAAGTAAGGGGAATGTGTAAATATAAGCCTAACAATTAAAACGAGACTGTACAAAAGTTAAGCAGCGATTAATCAACGCGTACACACGTAAACAATGTTGCCAGAAAATTGTACTCTAAAGTGACTAAGCGGATTACAGCAGCACGCAACTGCGGCATTTTCGTTAAAGTGTGGAAAATAATTAAATTTTATTTGCTATCCAACGCTAGTGTGAGATAACTAATACTTTTTTATATTCAAAAATGAAATGACAAATCAGCGTCTATACATTTTGTGTCAAGTAAAACTTATGATTAGTAAATTAAAAGTATACAAGCTGCTTCCCGCGGCTTCGCTCGCGTTTAAATTTTTTAAAAATGTGTCCTTTTTTACTTTTAATAAATAAGTGTAGTTATGATTGGTTACGTAGTTTTGATGTAAAAGTGTAGCAAGTAAACTTACATTCGCATTTATAATAGTTAGTAGGGATGTATGTTAATAAATTACACGGTGCCAGATTTTTTAAACATTTTTAGAGACATAAAAAAATAAATTACGATGCAAAGCATCTCCCAATGATGTTACGGTAAACGAATGCGTAGTAGTGTCAACATTGTCTAATGAGATATGTAACAATAAAAGTCAACCAGCTCATACAGGGATGATCGTGATGGAGTGTACTTAAAGGATAAATTATTACGCACTTTGGTACAATATTCAACTTTATGTGCAAACGTCGGCCACTGCCGCGTGATGTCACCCTCTAGGTATGTTATTGCAGTACGGAGTAAGCTGTGTTTCCTCTAAATTGGGGAAACTGTTTGGAAGGGGAACCGACAGTTCTCTGCATTAGTAAATACCGCGCCTTGGGTGGTGTACATCGAAAATCGATGGGGGGAGAGGTGGGATTGCCGCGCGTGCGTCCCGTCCGCGTCTTCCGCGTGTCGCTATCGGGCCGTCGCAGCCACCGCACGCCCGCGACCTGTAGGACGCTGCAAGACTTGTTGCGAAGGCCACCTGTTAACAAATGGAGGCTCCGTGAATCTAAGGTAACTCTTTGATTTAATGAGCTGCCGCTGCGAATGTTCGCTTCATTTTACAAAAACTGATTGTGAACGAATTTTCATATTTTGGCGCGTAATTTTGCCGCATGCTCTGTACACCGGCGTTTGACGTTTTGCAAACTGCATTTGTAGTTCTTTAATTTATTTCAACAATGTTACGAGTACACGAATATTTAATTTATAAGTTTGTGTTTGTACAAAATTAAGAAATATATTCAATTTTTTCAATTAATAAATTTGTAAACTACGTATAAATAAGATAAAACTTCTTAGAACGAGATGTTAAAAAATACAGACAAATTATTTATCTGTTTCCTCGAAATTGGTTTTCATTTCCAGTAAAACGTAGGCATTTCATTTTAAAATTTCCGGTTGCTTTACTACGAAATTTCTGTTCGTAGAGTAGCTACGGCTACGAACAAACAGGTAGCTACGCGAGCAACTATGCGACGGACAGTGGCTAAAGTGAATAAATTAAATACCAGATTTTACTTGCAAATGTTTTCGATTGAATCCAAGTGATTCTTTTTAAATTTTTTTAGTAAAAGTTTAAAAGCAAAAGTCAGTAAATATGTAGCCAGAAAGTAATATGTGCACATGGGCTAATGTAAATAAAACAATTATGTAACGACTATTGTATTATGTATTACAATACATTTTATTGTATGTACATTACGTACGTTGGCTTTACATTACTGCAATAAATGTATACCCTTTCGTAAGAATCGCATCTGTCATCTAGCGGTTCAGGTGTTGGACTTGACTGCATGAGGTCTTGGTTTCGAAACCCCGGTCGAGCAACAAAAAGAAAATTTGGTTTTTTCCAATTTTCAAAAAAAAGTTATTATAGGCTTGCAACCTGTCATATTGTGGGACTTAGTTTCCTCGGCTAGTCGTGGGTTTCGTAATTATATGAATATTCTAATTTCGTAATTATATATTTTATATTTCGTAATTATATATATTTTAATTTCGTAATTATAAGCATAAGAGTTTAAATATCTCTTATGCTTATTGTAACAAAACGCTTACTTTCCTCTTTCCTATCTTTTACGTAATTTCGTTTATGCTAGCTACCTTTTTTTACTTTTTGTGGTCACTCACTGTTGGGTGTTTATAATATTTCTGTCAAGAGAATCTATACTTGTCATCGTCGGCACTTGGTGGAATTGCTTATACTTTTTCACTATACACAAATACCTAATGCTACGCTATAGCCAACCGGTTTCACTTTTTACCATAAACCCTATTTATGAGCCCTGATGATGCTGTGAAAAGTGAAACCGTTTGACTATAGCGTGTTATATTTAAACAAGTGTATAGTGGAAAAGTACAAGCGTTTATCTAAAAAAAATGTGTTTCGGATAAAAAATGCAGAATAGCATAGTAAAGTTTCTTTTATTTTTTGTTTTTTTGTCATTCTTCTTTAATCTATAAGTTAACTAATGAACATTAAAAAAGCTGTTTTATTCAGTAATCTTATCTTTTTATAATTATAAAAATAACTCCCTGTGTTTATCTTATGTGCTTCCGACAGATTATTTCATAAAAAAATATATCTCGTGTATAACAGTTGTCTGAATTTTATAATTTTTTTATATTGTGGTTACATGTAAAACTAAATAAAAATAGTTTCTTGGACTTAAAAAAATAAGATTGGCCAAATCAAATTAGTATTTAAATTCTCACAAAGCGATAGTGATGGTGGTAAAATAAATGTAAGATAATTTTCGGATATTTATAAAAAATCTTATGTCTGATATTAAAAATAATGTTACACCTGAAATAAATAAATAATGTTTAAAGTATGTACCAGATCAAGTCAATATCAATTTTATTAGGTTTAAACAAATATAAACATAAAATTAAAAAAGGCTCTACCACGTCAGCTTTTAAATGAAAAATTCCGCATCGAAATCTGTTCATTATTTTAGAAATTGTGATACTATAAACAGGCACACACACACCAACACAGTCACGTCAAACTTATAAAGACCCCCACTTTACCTTTGGGGGATAATAAAAATGACATTTCATCGGTAAATATTTATGCCCAGGATTTTTGGGAATTTTATTGAATGATTCTGTCGTCATAGCAACGTGGATCGTCTAGCATTGGAGGCATATTAATCCTCAGGGATAGGAACACTCTAGTATCCTTTCCTATTGTCTACGAACTGAAGTATCCACTTATACTCGGTATAATCTTATTACGTTTCCTGCTGACGGTTGTCGCTCTCTATTCTAAAACGACCTTTTGTTTAGTTCCCCTTCCAAACGCAACCCATAGTCGCTTCAATCTACTTTTACTATGGAGGCTCTGGGTGGTCACGGATCAAATGCTGAATAAATCCTCATGTGTGTCTGTAAAAGTACTATAAATGCGATTTAATTACGTGTACCAATTCTTTAAATTCGCGAAATTTTAGTTTTTGCGATTTATTTTATGACTTGATAGTGATATTTTTAGTCTTGTTGATTTTAAATTATCATGCAGATGACAAGTATTCCGCATTAGTAAGAGAAAACCGTGGCTTTTAGACACCATAGATGTTATCGATGAGTCCAGCTACCGCGACGTTAGGCCTACTGTGTATCCCTTTGCCGGAACATGATAGAGACATTATGCCGACAGGGATAGGTCTTTGGGGTAGGTAGGTGGATTCCTAACCGGGCAAGTTGTTGCATAGTACTTTACTACCAGTGGTACTTGTAAATATAGACTTAAAAAACTTAAATCTAAAAAACAACTTAAAAATTTGTTAAGCAGGATATGTAAAAGATTTTGAGTTCTTTGTTAGACATTTGTTTTAAGTTAGAAACATATAATCAGCAACGGCTATCGGACGCGGCTGTAAGCTGCGATTAACAGATGTGCACGATAGCTGCGACTTACTATATTATGAAAGTACACTGATCCTTGCAAACTATCAGACGCAAGTCGCTTACGTGACCTTGATTGTTTGGCGCGAAAACTAACTGGCCCGCTGGATTTTTTTCAGCCGAAAGCGTCCGCACTTATCAGTCGTGGCTGTAAACCGCGCCCGTAAGCCGTGGCTGATAATATATTTGCAGCTTTACTTTTTTAATTTTGACATTTAAACATTTTGTGACGGCAAGATTTCTGCCATAACGGTAATTTCATGATTGATCAATAAATTATTATCAGGAAATAACTAGCTATACATAAACCGGGTTAGTCGGATAGTCTTGGTCTATAAATTTCTTTATACTCATTAAAGCTCCAGCGGAGGAAGGATAAAACTCGATTTTGCGATTGTAAAACACAATTTGCTGTAGTTTAAACACTGAAAAGTATATATTTTCTAAGTAAACCAATGGTTGTGTATGGAGTAATAAGATTGTTTACTGGCCCCCGTTACGTCGGGATTTATACTAATTATATAAATGCGAAAGTCTGTCTGTCTGTTGATCTCTCTCTCTCGGCTAGGCCGCTAAATCGATTTAATGAAATTTAATGTAAATAAAAAACCCAAAGGGCTATAATAGGGGATGAAAGTTTGTATTGCAATCGTAATTATTCTACGCTGGCTAATAATTATACTGGCTGACTGATGTGTAAAAATTTCCTATATTTTTTTTTCGTTAAGTTTTTTTTTTGTTTTTAATGTTTCTAATGTCTGTGTGCATCTATCTATGGCATCATAACTTTTGAACGGATGGATCGATTACGATTTTTTATTCTATTTTTATTTGTAAGTTTTTACTTTTTCTTTGACATGATTGAGATGGTTTCTGTAATTCTTATCGTCGGTGTTTGATGGAATTCCGTTTTAGAAACAATTTATCAACTTTACTTGTACTTTCCACAACATATTATATGATATATTATTGATTTTAGATTCAACAAAACTTCGTATAGCCCTAATGATGCTTAAATAGTAAAACCGGTTGGCTTAAATATAATAATAAAAACAGATTGTGGAAAGTACAAAGGAAGCTAAATTGTGACTGAGTTGGTTTTTAACTCCATTACATGTAAGTTTTGTCGACAGTTATTAATTTTTTTTTTCAATTTTTATGTTAGACTAAAAACCTTGCCTTGATAGTAACTCTTACAAAAACTTGCCTACCTATTCCTGTCGCCATTACGACTACGTCTGTCGTCATGTGCCGGTCCGGATGATATGGTAGCTGGTATACTTGTACAATCCTGACATCCCTTCCACAGGACAGCGACGCATCTGTAGCAACCGCACCTGTACCATCAGGATAGTCGTATGCTAACTGCTA
Source organism: Calephelis virginiensis (assembly GCA_002245475.1). Taxonomy (NCBI): domain Eukaryota; kingdom Metazoa; phylum Arthropoda; class Insecta; order Lepidoptera; family Riodinidae; genus Calephelis; species Calephelis virginiensis. The sequence continues at coordinate 489,737 of NJDC01001621.1, read as the reverse complement.
GTTCGCTGACCTCTCAGTTAAAAGTCAAATACAAAACTCTTATACATTCAACGTTATATCAGTCTATCCGTCCTTATGTCACAGCCACTTTACTTCCAAATTTGCAGTGGAAACTTGGTAAACAATCAGGTATTCTGTAAACCGCTTGCGACTTTTATCTATATGTATAAAAATGAATCCCCATTTCGCGTGGTTATCGCGTCACGAAAAAACTAGGAAAATAGGAAAAACGAGAAAAACAATAACAATATAATAATAACAATAACAGGGAAAGCGAGAAAAACAATACTTCATTTTATGTTGTAAGTTAGCCAGTCAACGGCTAGTACAAGAATAAATGACAGGAAGGGAGTCATATATGGTACCGAAACTAAACATTGTTTTTATCAAGGTTTCTAAAACAGTTTTTTTCGTAAAGTCAATAGTTGGAAAGATATGCACTTACAGAGTGATAACAGATAAAAGAGCTCTTACTTTTTCAATACGAGAAGAAGCGAACAATATTTAAAAAAACCTACTAAGTACTAGCTGCCTGGAACAAGCTTGGCTCGGATATTATTTTTTTTAATCACAAATTGAGATGTAAGCTAGCCTATCTTTCAAGTAGGATCAAACTGCCCACGGTGTGCAAATTTGATTGAAATTTTTTAAGTAGTTTAGGAGGCCATCGCGGACAGACTACGTGGCACGTAATCTTATATAGAAAATTCCCGTATCACGGGTTTCGAACTTGAACTCCTCCGAAACGGCTTGACCGGTTCTCACGATATTTTATGAGCATATTGAGTAGGTCTGAGAATCGGCCAACATCTATTTTTCATCCCCCTAAATGTTAAGGGTAGTCCACCCCTACATTGTTTTTTTGTAACTGTCAGACAACATTTTTTGTTTTTATTTTTTTATGATACATCATATAAAAGTACATACAACCCTAAATTTTCACCCTTTTATTAATAATATTAATATTTTATTAATAATGACCCCTATTTTTTAATAGTCATTTTAATAATTTAATCATTTTTTATCCCGGGGCGATAACTGATCAATCGTCATTTAATTAGTTATATGGCAAAACAAAGTTTGCCTTATCAGCTAGTCTTATATATGAAATTCTCGTGTCACAATGTTCGTTCCCATACTCCTCCAAAACGGCTTGACCGATTCTCATGAAATTTTGTAAGCATATTGAGTAGGTCTAAGAATCGGCCAACATCTATTTTTCATACCCCTAAATGATAAGGGTGACTCACCCCAATGTTATTATTAAAATAACATTAAAATACAGCAGAACAACGTCTGCCGGGTCAGCTAGTTTAAATATATATTAAGTATAATATCTTCACGTCTATTCCCAGAAGAGGTAGGCAGATAAAAATATACTTATTTTGTAGATCTAAATAAAAATAACAATAATAATTGGTTCAAATGAGATCAAGTCAGCAGTTTTTGAAATAAACGGCATATTTTCAAAAACCCTTTTTTTATACGCAAATGCAATGAAAAACATTTCTTTTTGCTTTTGATAAATGACATTGGTAAAAAAAAAATGTATTCACCCCCATATCCCCGAAGGGCGCAGAGGCACAACCATGAGTGCCCATGACTAGCCGAAGATAATTCCCACAATGTGATAGGTGGCAAGCCTATCGCCAACCAGGCACATATCCAATCCCGGGCAACCTTACTTTTTTTAGAAAATTGAACATATACACATTTTCAAATTTTTTTTGTTGCCCGACCGGGGAAGAGAACCCAGGACCTCTAGAAGTCAAGTCCGACGCCGAACCGCTACACCACAGAGGCGATATTGATATTGGTATTTTATGACATCCAAATCAAATCAATCATTTATTGCTTCATATGTCACAAAAAAGTTATTACAAATTATTTCCACTTGTTGTTTGAAGGACCCTTTAAGGGTGTTGCAAATTGAAGCGGACCGATCAATTTTAGATTTCGCTTTTGAAATTATCCACTAAATAATCGTTTAAAGTATAATAACTCTTTTCTATCAAAAATTTCTTTATGTTTTTTGAAAATTTTAGGTCATTAATCTCTGATTTTAATTCATTGGGTAGTTTATTGTAGGTCTTTATTGTCATAACATAAGGTTCGGAATTATGTATTTATAATTTTTTTTCCGGTCGAATGTTACTTGTTACTCAATTAAAATGCCCTTAACCTAACCCTTGCTGCGTCAGAATCCAACATAATCGAATCCGACTCGCGCTTGACCAATTTATTTCCACATTGCTTTTAGTATTCTTTTATTAGATTATTAGATTTGACTTCGTCTGTGCAGAATTAAGTTTGATACGAAATTTCATCCCCCGTTATAGTTCTTTTAGGGATAGATTTTTTTAAAGAAGGTAGGCTACGTTCGAACTCTTTAACTATGATCGGTCCAGTGGTATAACCATGAAAGCTCAACAGACAGACATACAGACTTTGGAACTTATAATATTAGTACAGATATTGTAAGCAATACACACTGATTAAAAAATACTTAGGTCATTTGATGCAGTTAGACTGCCCCGTTGTTGACCAACCGCGAGGATCGGGTTCAATTTCCGACGGGGGCAGGCATTTGTGTGATGAAAATTTAGCTATCTGCATTTCCGGGTCTGGGTGTTTATGAAATTTATTCTGGTATATATTTAAGTATTTATATGTATTAGAATTGTTGACTAACACCCATAACACAAGCATACAGTTTGCTTAAAGTAAAGTTTGCTTGCTTTCAATTTATGTAGGTAACTTGTCCAGAAATAGTTATTTATTTATTAATACTAAAAAATACGAATAAACTTGTTAGTAGTTTTAGTTCACATTAATAATAACATTCAACACGATATTAATGTTTTGTAAAGGTTGGAAACTCCCCACCAATTTAACACTTAAAGCAAATAAAAGCATTTCAAACACAAGAACAAAGGCAAAAGACCTCGTTCTCTTTGTCAATCTGAATTTTTTTATTGGAAGTAAAAATACACCAGAATTTAGGAATGTGGACGATGTTTGCAGACCCGCCATTTTACTTTATACAATCCTGACTTCGTAGCGATCTACAGGTGTAGTTTCAGGTACACAATATCGTTGTTGCTTTTACCGGTAGAGTTTGTACTTGTTGATTATATTTTATATATTCATGGAATCAGCGAGGTTCTGCCCGGATCGGTTCATTCCGGTTTTATATTTGTAAAACTGATCGATAGTAATAAAGTAGAAAACTTAATTTTAATGTAATGTTGGTCCGGGCTCTTTTGTAGATAAGGCCATCTGCCAGGCAGCTCATCAAAGGCGAACATAGGCTTGCCGTCACTAGCACCGTGATCTCTGACTGGGTGGTAGAATTCCGTAGCGACTCACCCGGGTTTGTACTTTGTACCACCGCCATAACTCTGGTAAATAACAGGCAACCCAACATCTGCACATTTTATCCACTTTGTGTCGGGATAAAATTTTCTTATTATATTAAAATTTGAAATAACAATTTTTTAAAGGAAAATAATATAAAATAATATTGTTTGCAGGCAACCCATTGTTAATGATAGATAATAATCTAATAGACTAATTGCGTTATAAAATTATATACGCTTTTAATTATTTATACGGGATACTCACGATCTCTTTTTATTTTATTTGTCGATATTTCGGTCTAGTTGCATAGGCCGTGGTCACGACGGGACTGCGGCGGCGAGCTGTAACTTTTGACAGGAGGATCTACTGACAGATGAGCCTGTCAACCCTCCGTCTAATTCTTCTTTTTTGAACGTCCTTGTCACTATCATTTCTGGGCACTATATCGCGACACACAACACTAACTCTGTCCCTACACTTTACGGCACTTTTTGTATTTATAGACCGGCTTCACGTACCTAGCTTCACGTACTAGGCGAGGAATGTAGTGGGATTCTGTAGAAACTATTTGTGGATTATGTAGTTCTATCCAATGGTTGGTGGACGAATCTAAAAGATGTTCAGCAATAGCAGACTTCTGAGGGTCATTTTTCTTGATTGCGCTGATGAAGCTATTGAAATTCGAAATACACCAAATAATTTCAATAGGGAAGACGGTTTTAAGTTGGCCCAGGCGTGGGATCCAATTGTTGGTCGGTGCCGGTCTATAAATACAAAAAGTGCCGTAAAGTGTAGGGACATAGTTAGTGTTGTGTGTCGCGATATAGTGCCCAGAAATGATAGTGACAAGGACGTTCAAAAAAGAAGAATTAGACGGAGGGTTGACAGGCTCATCTGTCAGTAGATCCTCCTGTCAAAAGTTACAGCTCGCCGCCGCAGTCCCGTCGTGACCACGGCCTATGCAACTAGGCCGAAATATCGACAAATAAAATAAAAAGAGATCGTGAGTATCCCGTATAAATAATTAAAAATGTTATTAATTCGCGACGATTTAAGTTTAAAATCTTATTATATACGCTGTTGCCAGCGATGTTAGCCGCGTCATTAATGGTCCTATAGGAACACTTTCGGGATAAAAACTATCCTATATGTTAATGCAAGTTTATGTGTGTACCAAATTTCATAAAATCTGTTTAGCAATTTTTGCCTGAAGGAGTAACAAACAAACATACAAACTTTCGCATTGGTAATATTAGTAGGATGTTTTATCCTATTATAAGCTCGATGCAGATCGACTTAGGTTCGGATCTTAGACCATTGGTAGTAGTTATTTAATGGGCCATCCCCTTAGTGGTGATCTAAGATTGACGTGTGTGTGTTTGTGTCGTCTGTAACATCATAACTTTTGAATGAATGAGCGGATTTTGATGCGTCTTTTTGCTTGAAAGCTGACCTGATTGAGATAGTTCTTAGCTATCCTTTAACTATAGCTACTTAACTATAGTTTGAGGTCATCAGCTTATTTGTAAGCATAGGAATGTATATTAGCCGCAATGTGAGTATTTATTTTACATTCGAACCTATGTGTCAGTTAAAGTACTGACATATGATGGTACAATTGAACTAGTCTGATGATGGAACTCGAAGATAGGAGATATAACCCTGGAATGTCTGCTGGTAAACCTATTGAGTTTGGACTCATTGGATTCGTCTAAACAGATTTGGTCATCGTGTTTGACGAAGAGTACATGAATAAACTGGGAGGTGGCTGGTGAAAGTAATGGTATTCATAATCTTTGAAGTTTATCTAAAGAATATATAAAATAGAGATTTGTTATAAGTTCGATATTTCTGTGCTTTTATATGTGTCCGTGTGAGGTACTCCCAAACGATTATGATTAGTGTTTTGGTTGGAAGTTGACCTTTTCGGGACGGTTTTTAGCAACAATTTGTGGAGATCTGCTAAAGTATATGTTTAGGTTATCAGCTCATTTATTAGATGCGGAAGATTTTCTAAAAGCAATCCACGGATACGTCTCCTATCTTCGAGCTTCATCATCAGACTAGAGTTACTCTTGAAGCTTGATTTATGCAACATTGGAAATTGGAATCGAGTATGTCAGTTTAGGTACTCTTAAACACAATTCTGGCGAATCATTAAGATTTGATTAATAGTATCTATATATTAAACCATGATGCCAAAACTTTGGACCCCTTTTTACGAAAATTGCGCGAACGGAGGAGTATGAAATTTGGCACACTTATAGTGTATGTGTAAGAGAAGTGCAGAAAGCTAATATTTTTAATAATAATGCTTATAAAGCACATGAAATCAATAAATAAAACATTACCCACACTACCATGAATTTGACACACACAAACAAATATATTGGTGATAACGATAAACGGTCACAGATGGCACACTTAAAAGTTTGGAAACAAAATAGTTGGTCTTGAGAAATGAAGATGACGTTCTTATCAACAAGATGTTAAAATTTATTATGGTCGAATTTCGACCAATGGCCAATTACTAGTACAAAAATTTATCAGATTGTACTGTGTTCAAAAGTACCTATAACATTACTTATACGATTCCAATTTCCAAATCGTATGATATCTAAGATTCAAGAGTTACTAATATAGGGCTTAGTTGTACCATTGACCTTCCTTTATGGAACATGTTATAAAAACTGCAATAATATTCAATGTCGATTCAATTTACTTAGAAAACTGTATGTGTAGGGATCGATATAATGGATATACATCGCAAAATATACTTTAAAGCACGAACACATTACACTGCGGGATGGTTTTTTTGTATAGTAAACAGCTAGTTTTGAAGTGACAACGTCTTATAATTAGTTGGAGCGTCCGGCTGCACGCACCAAAAAACATGACTCATGCGGCGTTACCTCGCTCTGAGGCGTTCCATTTTAGGCTTCAAGTGCAAGCGAGAGCGGGGAACGAGCGACAAAGAGGCACAATCGGCCTCCGTTCTTATGACTTTGTCACGTTCAACTATCGTCAGTAAACCGACTTTACAGATAACCGCTTTTTTTAATAAAATTGAAGTACTTGCATAGACAAGTAATTCAACTAAGTAGATAGATTTTATACCACATTAATTACGGCTAAGTAGCTAGGAAAATTCATATTTTATCACAAATGAGAGCTCATTTACTTAAAAACATTTATGTGTTCCATATTCGATACTTATGTGTACATTTCTGCGTAATATAAAATTCGCTTGGTTTTTAGTCCTAGGTTGAGGCTTTTCGAGAGGTTCTTGAAAAAATAACTATGTTAAAAAAACCGACTTCAAAACTAAAAAGTAAAAAATAATAAGGATTTAATATTAATTATGTACTACCTATTATTTACATGCGCTATTTACTAATAGGTCTGAAGTCGGTGCCAAGCCTTAAACTAATAATTATATTATATTATGTTAGTACTAAATTGTCTCTGCACCGAATTCAAACCTATTAGTAAATAGCACATATAAATAATAGGTAGTATATGATGAATATTAAATCCTTCTTATTTTTTACTTTTTAGTTTTGAAGTCGGTTTTTTAACGTAGTTATTATTTATTAATACTTTTTAGTTTATTGCTGATATGATTAAATTTAATTGAAATAGACATAGCAATGGGTGACAGTACATAAAAAAATGCTCATTAAATAAAAACTAATGGGTCTACCTGAATCAATTTTTTATGGGAATAATTCGAAACTGTTCCGTATCAAACATAAAAAGAATTACGTAAATCGACTCCGAAACCTCGGCGAAATCGGTGTACAAACATAAAAATATATACCGGCCGAATTGAGAACCTCCTCCTTTTCTTGAACTTGATTAAAATGTAAAATTGACTTTTTTAAGTTTGATTTTCAACAATATATGGTATCGGTTAAATTTCGTAAAAAAAGGTCTTATTTGCATATGTATAAAAGAAAGTCGCGTTCGTAACACTACGAGTATTTATAACTCAAGAATTGCTAAATCGGTTTGGATAAAAATTGACGGCGATGTAGCTAAGAACCATGAGACGACCACGAGTAAACTAGGAAGATTATGATAATATTTTTCCCCATACAAGCTAAACGGGTGGTACGAAGTTCGCCGGAACAGCTAGTTTGGGATATAACATGTGAATTTTCCTAGTTTAAAGGTTCTGTCTTAGCACATAATGTTTATTTCATATTAGATATTGCTGCTGAACGTTCCGTAAAAACGTTTTATACTCAATAATACGAGACATCGCGAGCGGAAACGCGGAGAAGGTGCGGATAGGCGGCTACCGCTCTGCTTCCAGGTTAGAAATTTGATGAATGGAAAGGAAATTGCCTCGGAATCAGAAAATTCTACCGTGGACAGATTTTCTTTTTTTTCACGTCACGTCTTTCCACAACAATGATATCACATAAACTTCTTACGAATGGAAATATATCAAACGATCAAAAATAGGTTTTATTCTATGAAAAATATAAAAATGTTAACGATTTGTTTCAGAATCTGTTGATTTGTTGCTAATTCTCTCTGTCGGTTGTTTATTATTTATTTTTGTTTCTTAGTAATTCTTGTCTCCGTTAAGAACTGTGTGACCGCTGATCTTTCTCTCTCAAAATAAGACTAGAAGATTCTATTGCAAATGTTTTATTTTAGTGTTTGTTTTTTAAAGTTTTAAACTGATTTAGTTCTAAGATATAATTTATTTTGTAATTTACATTAAGATTTTCAGTATTTTTAGCGAAAATTTACGATTTTTTTATGATGCACATAAAAAAATAATTTTAGAAGATTTTTATTAAAAAAAGGAACGGCTAAGGTGGTCCAAATGCCAATAAGCTAGGATCTGATAATGGAGTCCCAGTAAAATCTAGAGAAGTTTAAATTTTTTGTATACTGGACGACATAACTATTATTGAAATTTATTATTATTATTATTATTATAGATGCGTCACTGTCCAGTGGCCGGGATGTAAATCCTATTGTGAAAGTCTACTTACCTTCTGGACTGCAACATGACTTTATGAACACTTGAAAATCCCTACCCTACTTCTATGCGGCATCCCTCCCACTTAGATCTATTGTGTAACCTAACCTATACTCAAGCTGCACTCTGGATAGGGACGAGACATGGCAGGAATAAATTAAGATAGATCCTGGGCTAGTTGATCTACCATCAGTTGTCTAGAGGGTTATAATTTAACCAGTGCCCGCCTCTACCTGGCCGAGAGGCAGGTGGTCAATTTTAGTCAGCGGACCCGGAGCAACACGTATATAATTATTATAATCTACTAGCCGACCCAGCGAACTTCGTGTCGGTTGGTTATTACTATTACTAAAAGTTGATATCTAAAAAAGTATTGTTTTTCCCGTTTCCCTTGCAATTTTCTAGGTTTTCTCTTTATAAGAATCTTTTTTTGAGAGTAATACAAAAAAAAAGAATTTGCAAAGTTGGTCCATCCGTTCAGACGTGATGGGGATGGGGAAGGGGTAACCACGCAAAATGGGGATTTGTTTTTACATATTCAGATTTGTATTTTGTTAAAACCTGTATATATAATGCCATTATGAGTATGATATGATCCAATCATAGAAACATCCTTTAATTTCCGGTAAAACAAGTGTTCTTGTTCCGGGTTAACGGGTTCGAATCAAGAAAACGAAAATATAAAAAGTATATTTTTAATATTCTAATAAAAGTAACGTTTCCCGAGATTGGATATGTAACCGGTTGGCGATAGGCTTGCCATCTATCACATTGTGGGGCTTAGTGTATTTGGTGAGTCAGGGGTGCCCCGGTGGTGCTTCTGCCTATCGTTCAGGGAATATGGGCGTGAAGGTACCAATTATTAGTAAATTATCAACCCTAAAGTACATAATAATATTTGCTAGTTAAAGAAACATCCCATTATTCAACCTCCGTGTAGGTAACTAGCTTGAAGGGCGTGCTGGTACTTGTGTTTCAAATATAAAATTATCTATATTTCCTGTCTAAAACAAAGATAAATATGTATCATAAAAATAAATAATATTATACGTTAATTGGTAACAAATGTTGTCTCATTTTTTCGTTTTTGGCTTAATGTGTGTTCTTCAAATAATGATTTGTATATAAAATTTTGTATTATGTAGGCATATTTTTGTCTTAAATAAGGCCTTTTATTAAAGTAAAAATAACTTATGTTATTAACTTCAAAGTACACAATACTATAGGCTAATAGGCAAAACAAGTTATTCTTCATCTCTGTACGAGTATAGGTTATCAGTGTAAAGGGCCTGCCAGTATTTATTTCTTTAGGTTTTGGCATTAGCGTTAGCATTTTGCCATTAGTCAAGTAGAAATTTGCATCAATTTCCATCGAATTTACCACAATCGGTATTCAATTATAATTAGTCATAAGTCGTCAATAAGCCATGTCAGGCTCTTGGGTAAAGCGGTGGCCTCATTACTCAAGCTCATATAGTGAGATTTGGCGGCAACGAGGAAATACACGACACGCTAATTTCTTCATGATTATTTCATATATGCACTTTCACTGAACAAAATTGTACAAAATGTCACTAAAATTAACCAATTCCACTAAATATTAACACGAAATTCAATAATTATGAAAAAACTTTGATCATCTTTTCTCTCGATGGCGCCAAAACTCCTGTCAGTATTTGTATTTAAAGAATTTCATATTTTTCATATTTTTCTGTCTTGACTAAGGATTTTTATGAACGTGAAAGTAACATACAGTATACGCCAATTAGCAAATGAAGTTATCAGGGTCATGGGCAGGCCAATACTTGTGTATAAAATGTTATATTTTGTATAGATATTTGTTGTCTGAAATAAAGCGTTACTAAAGTGAAATTTTAATTAGTTACCAACTTTAAGTACCAACTTCATATAGTTTAATGATATAGTACGCAGTCTGACACCAAATAATGATATAGGAAAGTTTGTTGTGTAGGCGAACTATAAGTTTAAATCGAGTTTGTCTACATCACTACGTCACGATGTCGTCACCGTCCCGTGATGTATCTGTTACGTTAATGTAACATGCAAATTTATATTACAAGTAACATAAAAAATGAGTCCCCAATGCTATTTTTTGTCGGAGCTTAGTCTCCACGGAGTACATATGATACAACTACAAGTACATACATACATATCTTCACGCCAAGTCCCTTACGGGGTAGGCAGAGAGTATCGAGTGCCAGACCTCATGATCCTGACAAACCTGTCTTGCTTCCTTCACATTCATAACCCTTTTCATACAAACACGCCGGTTTCGGAGACTCTTGACACCACCCTCGGATAATATCCGATTGATCTGATCGTGAAATGTCAGCCTTGGTCTCCCCGGGTACCTACATCCATCCACATTCGCATTGTATATCTGCTTTGTCAATCTTTCATCTGTCATTCTTTCCACATGACCGAACCAGCGGAGCATGCCCTTTCGCATTTTAACACCAACACTTTCTTTCAATCCCACTCTTTCTCGGATCTCACTGTTACGAATGCGGTCAGCGAGCGTTACACCACAGATTTTCCGTAGTGCTCTCATTTCGACCGCATTTATCCTACTTTCATGCTCTTTCTGACATACCCAACTCTCGCTTCCATATAGTAACGTTGGAATAAGCACAGAATTATGCAAGTACAATACAACTACAAGTAGTATCAATAAATGAGAATATTATGCACAACTAACCGATAAGACTAGAAACATAAACTAAGAGAGTGCATCTTATTATAGCCACTTGATTTGTCAATGTCATTCATCAGACGCATCGTTCTACGCATGTTATGACATGTGCTAAGTCGTTATTTTTCAGTGGCCGTGACTGTCGTTCAAGTGACAAGAAAGTAACGTTATAAAATAATGTTAGCTTTGTCACGTCGGTCACTCTCCGCACAATATTACCTAGGTAATATACCTAGGTTATAAATTCTTTCATTTAGGTAGTCATCGTCACAGTTATCACTCCGAATACAATTAGCCAGACGATTCAGGAGTCAAACTCGTCTTCCAAGTAACGCAACGCGATTAAACCGTATTTTTAACAGACTTTTAAATAGGACGATATTCGTGTTTTCTCAATTCGTCTGTTTTTTATTATTTTATGTATTTACCAATTATATAAGAAAGAGACCGTTAATATAAAATAGCTTTCACACTTTTACAGGCTTAAGACTGTTGTATTTAAATCAATGTTGATAGTAATTATTTAAAGTACAAGAAACGTCAAACGTGACGTGTTGCCATCATTGCGCTCCCAGGACGTTCTGGAACGGCAACGGCATACCTACGTTACTTTGGAACATAGTTTCTTGTTGACAGATCACAGCGGTCACTTTAATCAGCGGATCACAGTGACTTCTTAAGGGTGAAGTTATTTAATACCCATCTATAGCACGTTATCGTAAACGTTGCATAAATTCACAAGATACCGCAACTGTACTGACGCACGATGAATACGCCGTGACGTGATGATGTGGACAAGCCCTAAGTTAAAACATACCTTGTGCTGAAGTACTATTTGATAAATGTGTCACTTCAAGTGTAATTCCTTGAGTATGTTCTACTAGTTTGATATTTAAATGATTATTATCAATTTTTAACCGATTTATAGGGGGAGGTTTTTTAATTCGTCTCCTTTTATGGGTTGTATCTAACAATGCATATTTTTATGTATATTTGTCATATGGTAATGAATTTTGGTTCAATTATTTGCAGTTTTGCTGCATTTGTTTCTGGTATTATTTATTATTATTTACCAAATAAACAAAACAATATGTAGACGTTCAAAATCGCTAACTAAAAGTTTTCAGTTACGTAGTAAGTAGGTCTTAATTTATTGTATTCTTCTTTTATTTTTTGCCGCCTATAACCAAAGCTGGTAAGTGAAAAGGTAGTGAAAGTAAATATGGTAAGTTTGTTTACGAAACAGGACAGTGACAATCACTGATGTCACTGTGTCAGGAATTTAATGGTACCAGTTCGGACAAATCCATGTGAATTCGATCATCTATCGACGATGACACCGACAAGCGATCGCAGTCGGTATGATATTATATTTCAAAGGAGTCGTAAGTTGAGTATATAGAAGAGAATAATATTATGTTACAAAACATTGTGTACAGATCTTGTCATATTGTGAAGCTACCGCGAAATATAAATAAGATATAAATAATAATAATTTTGTTTTTTTATTAAATGTGCTAACAACATAATGATATATAAATGCAAGTACAGAATTTTGAACTGGGAATTTTGTAGTATTTTTTATGTATTTAATCATCAGTATCTTTTGGATCTTGTCTACTGCAAATATTAAACTACTAGAACTAGAATAATATAACAATTCAGCGATTACAACGTCCGGAACGACTAATACAATTGAAAGATTTTGATTGTCGTTCCAGCATTTTCACAGCATTATCGTTCAAGTATTTGGGTGAAAACACAAAAGAGTACGGAATAAACCATTTTTTTTATTCTTGTTTTCGTTAGCGATCCTGACGTCTACGAAAACGATCGATTAAAAAGTGAATGTTAATTGTCCCCATTGTGCTCAGAATACTCGATTTGTGTACAAGCAATAGACTTGCCCTATATGTTTGTTAGAGAAGGATGCATTTTTTTTGAGTGGGTGTAAGCATCTGCCATTTTTATGCCATTACCCAAGATTAATTATTAGTTTTCGTTATTCCGCTGTTCACAAACTAAACTTATTTTAGATGCCTGCTATCTTTTTCAAATGAAATAAAAGCTAACGAGATGGAACACTTTAGAATTTGGACATGTCAGATAAGTGCTGACAAGTCAAATCGTGATGTTTTAATAAACTTTTTTCGAGTTATAGATTAAACGTCTGTTTGAATGACGTTTACGGACTAATTTGACAGCACTAAAAGTGTTTTATCCCGTTCTATTGGTCTGATGGAAAGACGATAGCGATAACTTAAAATTAGTTTAATGAGTGAGCAAAAAATTACAACCAACAACATTTCGTAAAATTGTGTTTAAATTTTTCAATGTGGTCATAAGTAGTAAGATATTTCAAGGTCTTTTGTACACTATACTGTACAGTTTAATAGGAAATGGTAACAAATTGACTGATTTCATTTAAAACTAGATGACCCCCCGAACTTTTGACTAACAGTTTGTATGGATTAAAGCATTGTTTTTTACATTTCTGTTGCAATTTTCCTAGTTTTTTTCTTATCACTTGAATCCTTATAATAACAATACAACAACAAAATGTGCAGTATTGGTCCAACCGCTCAGACGTGATGCAATAACCACGGAAAATAGGGATTCATTTTTATAAAGGTACTAGCTGCACCGGCAAGTTCGTTTCACCCGTTCAGTTTGTAAGTAAAAAACTAAAGTATTTTTTCCTTGTTTCCTTGCAATTTTGCCAGTATTTCTCTATATACGATCTTTCTCCTGACTGAATCAGCATAATTGGTCTATTCGTTCAGGTGTGATACGATAACCACGCGAAATGGGATTCAATTTCATATATAAACGCACACGATAATTAAATAGCTGAAAAAACTGCCTCCATCTTGTCTCTTGATCGCGCCAAAACTCCAAAAGGTACATTTTAAAAATGTATTTTGAATTAGCTAACCTCATACGATTGAACTGAAAGGTGGAAAACTACTTTAATGCCGATGGTAACGCAATAATCCACAAACTCAACAACATGCAATGTTCGCTCCCGAACTCCTCCAAAAAGGCTTTTGTTAGAAATCATGTCAGTCATGAAATTTTGTTAGCATATTGATTAGGACTGAGAATCGGCCAATATCTATTTTTCATAAATATATATTAATTTTTTTCCAAGTGATAACGGTGACCCACCTCAATATTTTTACTAAAATCACATTAAAAAAATAGCAGAACAACGTCTGCCGGGTCAGCTAGTAAAGTATACATTCCACTACGTTTTTTGGAAGTCACAATAGATATAAAATAGCAATGGAGCTCGCACATTGAAAAGCTTGCAACTAGACTAAACTCAACAGCACATGCTGTTAAAAAGATGAGACAATTAACTGATATAGACACCGCTTGAATTGTGTACTTTAGTTATTTTCTAAGAGTTCTAGAGTTTTGTTATTTTCTAAGAGTTTTCTAATTCTTCTCGGGGGGAATCCAGCATAAGTAAATACTGTATTTGTTTCATAGAAGAGTGATACAGGCAATTTATAACTTGGGCCCAAAGAAGGAACAGCCTCAAAGAAAAAAAATGCCATATTGTTACTATTACATCCCAAATCCCAATACATTTTTGAAATCCAAATAAAATTATTGAATTTGCAATTTCCCTCCAAAAAATGTATACTTATTATGGCGTGACAAAACAGGCAAAATAGTGCGCTATGAATGAATTGGATTTACCAGACTTTTATTTGGATTTAAGTATGGATCTCCGCAAAATAAACGGCTTCTTCTATCAACATTTTTGAAAATTTTATATATTTTTAGAATAACGTCAGTTTTTCGAAAAAAATGTGACATACACTCTCTGAATACAAGGACCAAAAAAATTTTTGCTGAGCATGTGTACGAGACACACAGAAAAAACTAGTTCTTCGATTATACTTTGACAATAAACTTACCGAGCACAATAGAGTACACGTTAAAATTAAAAATTGAAAATCTAGCTTTGAATAAATTTATCAAATTTTAATTATTATAAAGTTGCAGAATATCTACCAGATAACAATGCTTGGGATTGATTGGTCTTTAAATCAATTTCTTATCAATATAATGTATTGTATAATATTTTTTGTATCCATATTCAGAAAATAGGGAAAAAAAAAGAAAATCTCGCTGTGTTTCTTTCACCGGATCTTCTCAGTGAGAGGACTCGTTTCGATCAGGTAGTAGACTTTAGATTATAGACGTGTCATAAGTACGATTTGTATGGTCTATGTGAAATAAAATATTTGTATCTTTATTATTTATCAATTATTCAAATAGTGGCGCAACAAAATGGTTTAATTTACCATCCATCTGTTTGTCCATCTAATAATCGCCTCTGTGGTCTAGCGGTTCAGTTGTTGGACTTCCCTGCATGAGGTCCCAGGTTCGAATCCCGGGTCGGGCAACAAAAAGAAAGTTGGGTTTTTCCAATTTTCTAATAAAAGAAATGTTGCTCGGGATTGGAAATGTGCCCGGTTGGCGATAGACTAGTCCACCTATCACATTGTGGGACTGTGCCTCTGCGTACCCCGTGACATGGGGGTGCATACACTTTTTCATTTGTCATTTATCAAAAGCAAAAAGAAATGTTTACCCCTTCGGTGATATGGGCGCTAAGATGCTTTTTTTAATAACTCATTTATTAACATTTATTTTATTAAACTGAGCTTTTATCTAACTCAAAACATTGGTTTAATAGTCTGGGTGGTTTGCAACTTAATGTTAAAGTAGCTATCCTCAATCATTTAACTAGTTTTTAAACAATTTTTGCAAAAAAGGAGGAGGTGATTTGTTTGACTTTCAATTTTTTATCTATTTATCTTAATCGATTTCCTTTTAAACACTACTAAGCACATTCAAAGGGTTCCAATTGCCAAATCTGTCGAGGTAAATACCTGTTTTTTGTTTACGTAGATGACTTGGTTATTAAATTCGAAGTAGCTATTTTGCAGTTTTGCTGCATTAAAATGATTTACATACTTATGGTGATGGAGGTGGAAGGAGTCTTGTTTGATAAGTATTTTAATATATCCTAAGTCTTCTGACGAGATTAGCCCTTACAAATGAAAGCTTGTCACAAAAACGTTTTTTTTACTTATTTATTTACAAACGGCCCGCCCCGGCTTCGCACGGGTATAAAATATACATAATATAAACCTTCCTCTTTAATTACTTTATCTATTAAAAAATCCGCATCGAAATCTGTTGCGTTGTTTAAAAGATTTAAGCATACAAAACGAAATAGGGACAGAGTAAGCGACTTTGTTTTATAATAATATGAAGTGATATCAAAATACAAAATTACGTATTATACAACTAATTCAACAGTGCAGTCACTAAGGATAAGTTAATGAAATTTGTTTACTTGCTTATCTTCACGCCAATCGTCATCTCGTTACAAATATTATCCTTGCAGATCTTAGTAGCTACCTTCACATTAGTTACTTCATACAGACAAGCTTGTTTCAGAGACTCTTAGTACCAAAATCGGATAAAACTCAAGGAATTTGATTTTCGAATGTCCTTTTTTTTCGAAATGACTAATGTTGTGTACGTCTATAGACTTTCAGAACGTCACCGGGTTAGTGGGCGAGCAGAATGCTCAGACAGAAATGTCCTTACATTCGTTATTAAGGTTATTACTATGGTAGAAGCTTCACGCAGCTTTGCCTGCGTAACTTGGCTTCTACTGCACTGATTTTGATGAAACAAAGCCTATGTCACTCAGGGATAATGTAGCATTCTAAAGGTGAAAGAATTTTTGAAATTGGTTCAGTAGTTTCGGAGGTTATTCATTTCAAACAAACAAACAAAAAATCAAACCTTTCGTCTTAAATATAATATTAGCATAGATAAACAAAAAAAAAGTAATTAATTAAATATAAAATTTTAATAAGATAAATTTGAAATTTTACATAGATATAGGTCATAAATAGGTATAGATATGTTAGGTACAAAGTGCGAAACTACTGAAACGATGTCGATTTAATTTCGAAATCATTTGTCTTACTACAAAAAACAAACGTTCGTTAAGCGCAAGCTTTATTATAAGTATGTTAAATTGAATTCTCAACATATAATGTGGCTCTACGTCATCCACATGCATCATAATATTGGTTGGATTTCAATTTCTGACAGACGTTAAACAGGTTCCTAAGCTTTTTTGAAGTCATACTTATTTAGGCGCGTTATGAAATATCGACACCAGATTTAACATAAACATAGATAAGTATTATACCTACAAGACAACTGTTTCAGTTTTTATATTCTTTTTCAAATTACTTTTATAATGTCAAAAATATTGATTTGGCGCTTAAAGACATTTACTTTAGAGCGCAATATTTCATAGTAATCATGGAACGGGGGAGTGCGCTGATTGGCTATTCTGGCTGACTAAGTATGGGGCCTTAAGTATTTTTCTTTAAATTTTTTTATCCTTTTCTTTCATAGTGCCGTCATCAAGTACTTATAACTTTTTTCACACGCGTACATTAGTACACCTACCCAGTTTTTTATTGGTAAGACGGCATGTGTCCAACATCACACCACATAAAAAATTAAGCAGATAAAAAATGTGCATTCAAAACTCATTTGATTATTTAATCTGTTTACATTAAACACGACCAGAATTATGCGATTTAATTTTCGAAATGCAATTCAGAGTTTATACACGAATTGAATTACGCAGTGACAACGTGAATTCCTGATTCCAGTGGCACGTTAACATTTAGTAAAGCCAAAGTGAAAATATGCACGGTATTCAGGGTATTGTGATTAAATGTCAAAGGATACTTATCTTTAGACTTTTATTGTTTTATCGAATTTTAAATTATTTTTAGGAACTCGAAGAAATCAATTGGACCATATTTAAAAAAAAAGTATCTTCACGCCCATATCCCCGAAGACGTAGGCAGAGGTACAAATTCAAAGAGGTTTTTAAATTTTTATTTTTTTTAAAGTTAATTTGCCCCTTTCTGGGGCCGGCTAAGACCTTCAGGCCATGCTGCGACGTCTTCCGTAATAATAAATTCTTTTTCATATTAAAATTTTAAATTCATTTCTTCAGTTTCTTAACATATTGTCTTCCCCTTTTTAAAAGTCATTTCCTTCACTAAGACAAAGCTTATTTGAGTCCTTCAATACGTCTTTAGTTTTAATTTCTTGAAGTTTACATATTATGTTTCTCCGTTAATTTGTTTTATAGTACGTCACATCCTTGAATTACGATTATTTTCAGACAAATTATAAAACTAAAATTCTGAACACCAAAATCATCTTCTTTCATGTTGGCGCCAAAACTTCTACGACAGTGCAAAAAGTATTTTTAATATTCCTTTTTTTTACCTCTATATTTTATACTAGTCTTATATTATGTAATAAACCCATATCTTAATATTTCATGTCTTTTTCTAGTTTCGTCTTCAAATTTCTTTCTTGTTCAGGCCTCTGCCTCTTCTGTCGTGTTAAAAACTCTACAATAGTCTTTCACTAGTATAGTTTATTTACTAAATTACATTTACACAACTAAGTAATTTTTACACTTTAATTAATTTACAAATTATACATTTTTACATTATATTACACATTTTTAGCTTAAAGATTGGAGGGAACCCTCGAAAAGCGCGCCTTCTCCCTCCGACCGTTCCCGCCAACCAAATTCATTATTAGCTAGTTTGCTCTTTTCTGGGGCCGGTTAAGACCGTTAGGCCATGCTACCATGTCTTCCGTATTAGTTAATTCTTATACAGTCATTACTCACTATGTACAAAGTCATGTCAGGGTCTTTAGTAAAGCGGTGGCTTCGTTACTCAAGCTCATCTAGTGAGATTTGACGGCAGCGAGGGAATACACGATACACTATTTTTTTCATGATTGTATCATATGTGCACTTTCACTGAATAAGATTAAACTAATTCCTACCTAAATTAACTAATTTTACTCATAATTTACACTAAATTTAATAATTGTGAAAAAATTACGAACATCTTCATTCACGATGGCGCTAAAAAAAAAACGATGGCGCTAAAAACTCCTTCATATGTTATTAGTTAATTTGCGTCTTTCTTAGGCCGGCTAAGATATTTAGGCCATGCTGCCACGTCTTTCGTAATTTTATTTAAATTCTATTTAACAGTCATAAGTCATTTCAGGCCATAATTCGTAAGTCATAGGTCATAGGTCAAAGTTATATCAGGTTCTTTGGTAAAGTGGTGGCCTCTTTATTTAAACTCATTTAGTGAGATTTGACGGCAACGAGGGAAGACCCGATACACTAATTTCTTCATAAATATTTCATTTGTGCACTTGAAATTAACAAAATTGAATTAATGACCACCTTAATTAACTAATTTTACTCATAATTTACACGAAGTTCAATAATTACGAAAAAACTAGGCTCATATTCTTTCACGATGGCGACCAAACTTGCCAAACTTGTTGACCATATTCTGCCAAAACGTCAATAATATTGTGACAACAAATTGTTTTTTGAAATGGCTAATATATTGCTAACCTCGCGGTTCTTACAACTACATCAGAGTATATATGGCAACTAATAATGACTCGACCTGAATTTTTTAGTTACAAGAAATAAGTCTAGAATCTACCAAAATATCAAAAATATGGCACGTCATAATCCACACTAATATTATAAATGCAAAAGTAACTCTGTCTTTCAGTCTGTCTGTTACCTTTTCACGCCTAAACCAACCAACCAATTTTACTAAAATTTGGTATGTAGATAGTTTGCATTTATGAGAAGGACATAGGCATATTATTTTTTGGAAATTCAACCCCTAGAAGGGTTAAAAGGGGTGGCAAAGAAAAATATTTTTATAGCATATTTTTTGCATGAAATTTTGAATTCTTGCTTTTTAGTACAAATGATGAAACACGTATTTCAGAGTTTTTTCGAAATTCACCCCCATTGGGGGTTCAAGGGGGTGGCTAAGTTTGTATGGGAAATTTAATTCTATTCTAAATATTTTGCGTGACACTGAAATAATGCTCTGCATTACAAATTATGAGATACATTTCTAAACGATTTTTTGAAAATCAACCCCTATGGGGGTGGCACAATTTGCGTAGGAAAAATATTTAACAGTAATTTTTACCATAAGTCCATAACAATGAACCACGTACATCAGTTTATCATTAACAATGAACACACAAAGGAATTCTGATACACATAGGAGCAAAATTGGTTAAAAATCCCTACTAATATTATAAATACGTAAGTAACTCTGTCTGTCTATCTGCCTGTCTGTTAGGCTTTCACGCTTAACTAGTGAACCGATTTGATGAAATTTGGTACGGAGATAGAATAGACCCTGAGGAACAACATAAGCTACTTTTTATTGCAAATTAATAGGGGAGAATAGGTAAAAAGAGGGGATGAATTTTCATATGGAAACTCATTATTTTTAAAGCTGTAACAGTGAAACTTTGTATTTAGACACTTTGTGATAAACGAAAGAACATAGGCTACTTTTTATCGCAAAAAATAGGGGAGAATGGCTAAAAAGAGGGGATGACTGTTCATATCTAAATTCGTCATTTTTAAAGCTGTAACAGTGAAACTTTGTATTTAGACACTGATTAACGAAAGATACTTTTATAATTTATTTTATTTGTATTTAGAACGATACTTTTTATCACTAAAAATGAGGGAGAATGCGTAAAAAGAGGTGATGAATGTTCGTATAGAAAACCGTCATTTTTGAAGATATAACAGTGAAACTTTGTATTTAGAGACTTAATGAGGAACGAAAGAACATAGGCTACTTTTTATAGCGATAATTTAATCAAAAGTATACTTATCAACCTTATTATAAAAGAATATAAACATGGAAACGTGAAAAACTACGTCATCGCTAAATGTGTTTAGTAAAGCCAAATTAATTTTCCGGATTTTTCTCTTAAAAAAGTGAACCGAAAGTCGCCTTTTATGACTAAGTTGGTATGAAAGCAGTTCGTCTATATTTTTTTGTAAGAGCTCGGAACCAAAGTCTATATATTATGTATACTAATATTAAAAATTATTATATATTATTAATTTGTTTGCTTGAACATTCAATGTAAGAAAGTCCATTTATTGAAGAAGGCTATAAGCTATACATCATCACGCTAAGATCAATAGGAGCGTAGCACCAATGATAAATGTTTCAAAATCGGGGGATTTTTTCCTATTGAGAGCGTTGCGCTGCGTTAACGGTGAAAGTTTCGTAAAAATCATCTATGAAAGAATTGTTCCCCTTTAAAAGTCCTAAAAAAAGTCTGCAAGAGCACATTTGTATCTTTTAAAGTTAGCCTTTTAAGGACCTTTTTTTATTCTAACCAAAT
This sequence comes from Calephelis virginiensis, assembly GCA_002245475.1. Taxonomy (NCBI): domain Eukaryota; kingdom Metazoa; phylum Arthropoda; class Insecta; order Lepidoptera; family Riodinidae; genus Calephelis; species Calephelis virginiensis. Next base: position 468,309 of record NJDC01001621.1, on the reverse strand, counting down.
TTGTTTCAAAACAATGCATTATTTGCGAAGGTTATTTTATAAACTCGATGTTAATCCCTATCCAAAAAAATACGTCATTCATCACAAGTATTTAATTTAAAACAAAATTGCATTTCACATCACTCAATTTGAATCAATATCTTAGGAGATATCCCAATTTTAAAATAACACTATCAAATAGAATGTAATCACTACGTTAACACTATAGTTTAAGGACCGCGCGACACGCGTGGTATGCGCGTGGTTGACTCCTTATGGAGCGGTTGTGCTCAGTGGACTACTTTCTACTTTCTAAATTTATTCTTTCCAGGACATCATCGTGTAATACTTTTTAGATGTTATTTAAATAAAAATAGACTAAAGTTTAAAGAATGACGTAGGCCATTTTTCATCTTAAAATTTCAACGGGTAGCTTTGGAGAGTTAAATATTAAATAAATAGACTAGCAGCTAGTTATCTATATATAATCAATAATATAAGAAAAGTCGTGTTACTTAAATAATTCAAGAACGACTGAATCGATTTAGCTAATATTTGATCTGGAGGTAATTTGTTATGTTCGTTTGAGGAAACTAGAAAAAGCCCCATTTTAATTTTTCCCATACAAATTAAACAAGTGGGATTAAGATTGCCAGAACAGCTAGACTTATACATATATAAGAAAATCGTGTTAGTTACTCTGTTAGATTCAATTTGTGTAACTTGTACAGGGATATTTATTTATTTATAACTTAAGAACGGCTAAAGCGATTTTGATGAAAATTGATGGGAGAATCAGAAGACGGACACATTATACTTTTTATCCCATTCGACTCCGAGGGAACTAAGAAAAATAACATTTTTGGTTTTTTTTATACAAACTGAAGTTCGCCGGAACAGCTAGTTTTAAATAAACTTAAATTTCAAGCTGAAATATTAGTGTCCGTGTAAAATAAAAATGCTAAACTTAGTATTACGTAATATTATAGGAGAATGTTTTAATCATATGAATATATATAGCTATACATCATACATAAATCAAATAAGTGCGACGACTGAAAAGGCACCCTTGCTGTTCCACTTGCCGACTAAATGTAGGTGTTCGCATGGGAGAGGGGTCAAAGTCCAAATGGATTTTAGCAATATTTTATTAACGCATAGTCCGATTTCGTTAATTCTTTTTCATTTTGTAGTAAAGTATCTTCACACCCATCTCCCTGAAGAGGTAGGCAGAGGCACAACCAGGACACCCACGACTATTCGATAACACTAAGTCCCACAATGTGATAGGTGGCAAGCCTATCGCCAACCGGGCACACATTCAATCCCGGGCAACATTTTTTTATTGGAAAAACCACATTTTCTTTTTTGTTGCCCGACCCGGGAATCGAACCTGGGACCTCATGAAGTCAAGTCCAACACCAGGACCGCTAGACATTACAACACTCAGTATAAAGTAACTAAATAGCTTAATATCCGGAAGGTCTAGTGTCTACAAACATTTGAACACACGAGTACAGGTCATATTATGTATTAATCAAACAACTAGAAATCTGGAATGTAGAGAAACATTTAAAAGTACAGGTCATCTTACATATACATGGATTTCTTCATGCCAAGTCTCACTGCAGGATAAGTAGAGAGTATCTAGTAACAAGTGTACAAAGTTCGGTGGATTGGATAGTTTATCATATGTTTTTAAAATGAAATCAAATATATTTATTTGCTGAACACGTGTTATACCTAAGTGGTGTGAAAATATTTTTAAATTTATAAAAACATTAGCTGACTCGGCAGACGTCGTTCTGCTATTTTAGTAAAAAAAATGGGGTGAGTCACCCTTATCACTTAGGAGTATAAAAAAGAGAGGGCTAGCCAATTTTCAGACCTACTAAATATGCATATAAAATTCTATTTTACAAAAAAACTTTACCGATTTTTAAAATCGGTAAAGTATTTTTGTAAAGTATGTTTGCCGTTTCGGAGGAGTGCGGCAACTAACATTGTGACACGAGAATTTTTGTATAAAATATTATCTAGTTTTATAACATATCGTGTTTTAATATTGGAACAATTTTAAAAAGCGTGATTTGGTTTAACCCTAATTACCATAAACAACCACCGTTGCTAACAACCCTAGCCAGTCAGGAGAAGAAATAGCAAAACAAAGTCCCCGGCAATGTTCAATTATATATACCATATATATAATGCTTATTGTAGCTAGGGGCTGTTTTTAAGAGATTAGCTCGAAAACTGTCCATTTTGTTACATTGTGGCTATGGAGACTTTTAATCAGAACGATGAAAAGTATAACATATCAAAATTTTAGACGAATCCACCGGGAACCAAAATCCATAAGGTTTGTGCGGGGTCTTTTCTACTTGTCTAATGGCAAAATGCTAACGCGAATGCCAAAACCTAAAGAAAGAAAGAGATAACCGATCACTTCCATCGCAATTTACCAAAAATATAACTCGAATTAATCACCTAATAAGAATTCTTCAAACCAATGAGAAAATGTAAATAAGCAAAAGACTTTCCTTACCCATATGCTTAAAAACCCATCCGTTGTTTCCCGGGTAAAAAACTACTTAAGATGAAAACGATTACTACATAACGTTTGTATACGTATGCGCAACAACAAAATGCAATAGCTACACAGTCATGAATCCACTTTGTAGAATTTTAAACCCTTTGAACTTTTGTACCTTCCCATACGGGTCGCAGTAATATGTTCTGTACTTTTTTCGAGGAAACCTTTTGTGTACCAAATAGCTTTTACAATATTTATTTTAATACAGCACTGGTAAAAAGATACATTTTAATGTAGTAGGTTATTTATTCGCCATAACAAATGACGAAAATTCATCAAGACGACTATTTATTAATATTATATACAATAGTACTATTTAAATTAAGCGCCGAATGTATTTTAAAGATATTTATATAGAGTTGTAATTACATAATTAATCGTGTCGCTTAAATTTAGATTAGGTCAGCCAATTTAAAAATAAAAGAATAAAGTGTTTTTTCAAAGTTTTTTTTAAAGTATAAAGTGTAAAGCTGAAGCACATCATTTAAATAGTAGTATTGTACATACATTAAATTTATTCTGGTATCTTATTTAAGTATTTCCTTGTATTAGAACCGTTGGCTAGCACCTAGAACACAAGCATATAATTTGCTTATTTTGGGTTTAACTCTATTTGTATAACTTACCCAGGAAAATTTATTATTTATTATTATTATTATTATATGCAATGGCAATGGTAGCAAAGGTCCACTTTGAAAGCACACTTTTTCAAATAAAAAAAAGCAGTTTACAAATGACTGAGGAATCGTTAAACATACAAAAATGTACGTCAAAGTAGTGTAGGGGTCAAACTTTTTAAGAAAATGAGTTTTCTAATAAGTATCTTCACGGCCATATCCCCGAAGAGGTAGGAAGAGGCACAACCAGGGCATCCACCACTAGCCGAAGACATCCTTTCAAAGTATTGTTTACTATCATTTTTCGGAAAAAAATATTATTTTGCGTAAACTGTATTATAGTTATTCAAATGGTATTTATTTATTACAGCAACTTTTAAATGAAAGTTTTTGTTTTCCTTACATTACATTATCAGTTTATTACTATATTCATTTCTAAAATTTGTTCTACTTTCTTATTTCCACTTAAAATTACTAAATTTAGTTGAAGCGAAACGAAAAAACGTAGCGACGACAAATATAGAATGTTTAATCTTTTTTATATATAAAAATCAATTACTGTTCGTTAGTATCGCTAAAACTAGAACAGCCAAACCGATTTAAAAATTTTGGTTTTGAATTGTTTCTGGAAGTCCAAAAAAGGTTTGAAAGATAGGAAAAAAGGAAAATTTCGGGGAAACTAAGAAAAACAACATCTCCTACAAACCCAAAGGGTTAAATGAAGTTCGCCGAGACGGCTAGTTTATAATAAATATTCGGCACATAAAATAGGGTGAGGGTTGGAATAAGCCTTGTATGGACGGTGATACTGAAGTTATACAAGGTATAAATAAGTATTCAAAGTTAATAAGAAGAGATTGTACTTATTTTGTTTTTAGTATAACATTTTATAACGTGTTTATATGGCTGCTAAAATTTTGTGAAAAATATTTAAAACCTATTTTTATTAGTTAAATAAAAGCTTGCAAAATAAAAACAAGAAGCTGTTTCAAATGACACGCGGTTCGTGACAAATTTCATTTGAGTAAATTTAGTTATAGCCAATATTTTGTTGAGTATTGACCAATGTAAACAAAAATTCGATTCTGCAATTTTTCATTCATAGATTTTCACACACGGTGGATTTAAAATAAAAAACAGATATCGCCTCTGTGGTCTAGCGGCCCGGCGCCAGGCTTGACTTCTTGAGGTCCCGGGATCGAGCCCTGGGTAGGGCGACTACCAAAAATATAAAAACGAAGTATTTTCAATTTCGCAATAAAAATAATATTGCCCGGGATTGGATATGTGCCCAGTTGGCAATAGGCTTGCCACCTATTACGTTGTGGGACTTAGTGTCTTCGGCTAGTCGTTAGTGCCCTGGTTGTGCCTTTGCCTACTTCTTCGGGGATATGGGCGTGAAGATACTTTTTTACTGATGAAAGTTACTGTGTTAAAATTGCAATTTGACATCGAAGTAGTGTCATTTAAATAAAAATGGTTCCACTGTCCAATACCTTTATTTTTCCCGCGTCTTTTGTCTCGTATAAACAATAATCCGTTTTTTGTCAGGCTCCTTTTAGAGTAATGCAAAGTCAGTAGGATTACTCTTAAATGTCAATTTCATACAATTGGAAGCGGTCGGATATGCCGTTATAGGTTTTTTGGAACACAGTACTAGCGGATAATAAATAATTAAAAAATTTTGTTAATATTAACTGCAAGCACGCCTGATCTTTCTAAAGAGTATTGACGTTCCTTGCGCGCCTGTTTCGAGGACTTTTGACCAACTCTTGGATACAACCGTGGACAAACACTTGGATTAGCGATTTGAACGTGGAATGTCAATGTAGCTATGTCTCTCCGGGTATTAACGTCCATCCATGTTCGCATTGGATATCTGCTTTGTCAATCTTTCATCTTTCCACATTCTGTATTAAGATGACCTAAATTTTTCGAAAGAGCAAACATTTTATAAGCAACTTAAAAAAACTACAATGTAAAAAAATGGCGGCAAAACGGCTCATCGCTCCAAAAGTTATAATGCCATAGATAGATACGCGTCAAATTTATAATACTCCACTTATTCCGTCAGGGGTTCGAAAAGTGTCTTCACGGATCACGATTGTATCATGCATGTGGATAGGAGCAAACCTATCCCCAATCGAGCACATATCTAATTACGTTATCAGAAACGTTAAAAAACGTACAGCAGTACTATTTAAATTATGCGCTGTGGCTATATTCGTCAAGCTGCGGAAATCCGCATGTATTTTAAAGATATAAAGATGTTATTACATAATTAATCATTTAGCTTAAATTTAGATTAGGTCAGCCAATTTAAAAATAAAAGTATAAAGTGTAAAAAGAGTACAAAGTGTAAAGCCGAAGCGCATAATTTAAAAAGTAGTACTGTATGAACGTCCAGGGTACGTTGTTTTTATTAGAAAATTGTAAAACCAAATACTGAGTTATTTCAAAATTGAACTCGAAACCTCATGTAGTCAAAGCTAATCCTTGACCGCTGGACCACAAAGGCTATCACTATTTTTCTGAAGTATAACAAAGTATTAATTTCCAGCGTTGGCCGCGATGCCGCGCTGTTACATGGTGAAAAAAGGCAGCCAGCGACACGATGGCCCGCCACCTTGCAGCCCCACAGAGGCAACTGTAGCTCCACCTTGCTACAGTCCGGCAGAAGACTCCGCCGTCACCGGTAAGTCATTTCAGTCCTAAAGCTTTATGCTTGTAGCAAGTTTGCTTATTTGGACACCGCAGTTTGTCCAAAACCATCTCATATTTAAAAAAAATGGTCCGAATTAACGACCGTAGTTAGATATCTTATTATTCGTACATAATACTACCATCTATACCTAACCAAAACGACTCGTTTCGTGAATATCAGAACCGTGCATTAGATCACGGTTCTGATATTCACTATATTTATAATACAAGATAGCTAACAGGTAAAAGGCTATTCTGATAGACGTTTACGCAAATTAACATTATTGCATCCACGTTATTGTATTACTGGCATTGTTGAGGTTGTATTTGGTAAGGTTGTCTGGCAGAGATCGATCCGGAGCGATAAGACCCTATATTTTTATCTTAAGTTAAATGTTGTAAGTGACAGAGCGGCTATTTTTTGTAAATTTTGGTGTATAATAAAATGTATTGAATAATTTATTAATTAATTCATTCATTTACTAATTCTATGTAGGAGCTCTGACAAGAATGAGAGACAAAAACTATAAACATTTGCAAATATGTGAAAGTTTTTGGACATAATCTGCCTAACTACAAAAAATTAGGCCTGTTTAGCTATAATGTTTTAAATTGACATCCAACCAATAACATGCTATAAGTGTATGACGTGTCAGAATATAATTGGACAATCCAATTTTAGACAGTGTGTAGTAAAACATATGTTCAACGAGTGTAAACTTTTTGTAGTAAGAAGGTTTATGTTTACTTTGTATTATATTTAATGATGCATCGGAACTTTTTTGAAACAAGGAATTTAATAATACCACTACATCGTACCTGACAAATTCCAATGACGCACATCGCTACACACTCAATGAGTAATGCTAGTTTCATATTGCACGTACATATACTACCAAAAGGCTTTGTCTACACATGTGCACTTTCATCTTCATTTTACATATCAAGTTTTAATTTGTTTGGCGTCAAATATTATGCTCTTAACATGCGTTTTATTATTACATCTATGCGACAGACTTCAAAACTCTTCAAAAAACTTAAACAATATTTTATTAAAAAAACACACGAAATTCTGCACCAGCTTTTCAAATCGTCGGGTTTTTTATTTATTTGTGTTATATTTTTGTTTTTAATAATACAAAACTTTACACGTTCGATTATTTTTTTAAAGTGTAATATTATAATTTTGTGCGTGACTGAACTCCTCCGAAACGGCTTGACCAATTCTCATGAAATTTTATCAGCATATTGAGTAGGTCTGAGAATTGGCCAACATCTATTTTTCATAACACTAAGTGATGAGGGTAACTGACCCCAAATTTTACTAAAATCTCATTAAAAATATATCGGACCAACGTCTGCTGGGTTAGCTAGTTTTATTTATAAAACGGATGAAATATTGCACACGAATATACTCAAAAAAGAAAACCGACCTTAGCGAGCGCTAGCGGCAACCGCTGTGGTTGCCGCTGTAGAGTTTCCGTATTTGCTATAAGCCATGTGCTAAGATTATTCAGTGGTATGTTATATTAAAAACAATATTATATATTCACGAATCTCTGGTTATACGAAGTAAGAAGACGCAAGTTGAAAAGAAAACCGCACAGGTGTAACTGTTCCTTTTTGGGGACTTTGATTCGTTTTATCTTTCTAAAAGATTATTCAAATCTAGAATAAAAAAAATATATTTTAAAAATGAATAGAAAAGCGGAAAAAATAATATAGTCTCGGTAATGTACTGTGAAGTATAATGCTGTAGAATCTTAACTACTTTATTTGTGAAGATTATTTTGTTTTAAAGCCTATATTACGAAGATACTATTCGTTTAAATTAACACAATGAGGAAAACCTTTTATATCCTATAGTAAGGCTTCAAAATTCAAGTAAAACTTATTTTTTATGATATTGGAAGGCAAACTAGCAAACGGATTTCCTGATGGTAAGAAATTTGTGCCGCCTAGAGACACGCCTAGGTGGTAGTGGCGCGTTGCCAATCTGAGGCCCGGGTTCCTAGGCCTCGAGCAAAAGTAAGTTTACCGGTTACCATACCATCCGAACCGGAACACGTCAATTCATGTTCAATTAGCTTTCCAATAAAAAAACCGCACCAAAATCAACCCATCCA